>JAQIXG010000850.1:0-26826 GCA_034700105.1 Oconnorella tubifera | reverse complement strand
ATAATTCTATTATAGTTTAAAACACTATTTTTATTATTTAAATGAATATTGTAATGATTATAAATATTATGCAGTTCCTCTGTAGCAATTACATTTAAACAATTTAACGATCGTTCGTTACATATAAATTTGAAATTAGACAAAAAAAAATTTTTTCGTTTATCAATTAATAAATGCAATGGAAGATAACCCACAAAATAATGGCATTGCTCAACAATTTTCTTATCAAACGTACAAAATATTTTTTCAAAAATTGATGAATAAGCTTTTTCAAGACTTTTCATCGATTTTTTATTCCAAGATATAACTTCTGATGAGTTTATACAAATATGTGTTTATAATCGAGCTTATCAAGTCTTTGCACTTTTCTCTATAATGCCTATTTGATTTATATAATGCATTTATTGATTTGAACTATATATTTTACTTATACATTAATTTAAGAAATAAATATATCTATCTGTATCTATTTAATAGTATTTATCTATATTATCTATCTACATGTATCTATCTCTATCTATCTATATCTATCAAACCTGTTTTAATGTGGGCAGGGATCGACCGGTTGTCATCGAAGCCGTTGATATTTTCCTTCTACAGTCATGATTAGGATTTTCATCAGCAACCCTCGTTATAGAAAATCTTGATCCTCGACGCCCCTCTGTTGTGACTGAAAGCCTCGATTCATCTGAGAAAGACTGCAAAGAACCTCTGACTACTTCCGGTTTTTCCTAAAAGCACAATTAAAAAAGTGTATTTCATGTTTACAAATATTGAATTTAAAACTTTTATATTATTTTTATTAAGTCAAATTGTTTGAAAGTACTGAATTTAGAACTATATATTACTTTATTATGTCAAACTGTTTGGAAATATTTAATTTAGAACTTTTTTGTATTACTTTTATTAAGCCAAATTGCTTTGAACATTTGTTTTATAAAATATTGTCCAGGTATTTAGAATTATTTCAGCAGTATTTGTAGGATTACTTAATACATACAGTTTATTGATTAACATTAAATCTTGTAGTTGTAAATGAGATTGACTAAATACACAATGAACATATATTTGACAATATATACATATATTCACTGTAATAAATGCATAAATCAAATTTCTGTAAAATGAAATAATAAATAAATATGATTTATAGTTAGATTTCATTAAATAACTTAAAATTAATTCAGTATACAATAGTTCAATATACAGACGTTCAATATACAATGAATTATATACAATATACAATACACAGAAAATTAAAGTTTGAACTTAAAAGTTTGAACATACATTTAGAGTTGATTTATAGTTGTTTTACACTAAATGTTTGCTATATTTTCAAACTATAAGCTAGTAATAAGTAGTGAGTTAAGTTAATACTAACTAAAAACTAAAGATACTAATAAGTTTATAGCTACAACTAATTATAAACTTCAAGAGTTGACTAAGTTATTAAACCTGGACATAAATTGGAATATTAGCGAAAACTTGACGTTGGGTTCTGACTGTCTCAATGATTGGCTCAGAAGTCATGTTGGCAAAATATTCAACTCGGCTTTGTTCTGATAACTGATCGATGAGCATTTTTTTCATTTCTGATCTCTGTACAGCGCCCACTAGAACCATATTTTCTATATCCAATAAAAACAACATAAAGATTCTTCTTATGGCAAACAATTCTAATTTATATTATTATCATCAAAAAAAGTAAAAACAAAAATAAAAACAAACGAAACTTTAAACTTTTGTAAATGAAAGAGACAGAAAAATATTCAGACAGATAGAGAGAGACAAACTCACAGAGAGACAGAGAGAAAGACAGCTAATTTATACTGTATATTTTATGCTGTGTATAAAATACATTGTCAGTTTCACAGTATAATATGATTATTTTGTTAGTGTAAGAGAGACTTGATGTTGATCAATACTGTGATACTGTCATGAACTAGTGAAGTTTATTGTGTAAATAAGTTTAGTTTATGTTTATCTGTTTAAAGGAGATTGTCTAGGGTTGCAGACTATTAAAGTTCACTTAATTTGAAATATGTAATATTATAAACTTTTAAGAGTATAAATGTTAAAGTATCTCTGGTCACATTTGAATTTCTGAATAGGGAATTCAAATGGGACCAATAAGATTTAAGCAATGTTTATAAGTTATTGTTAATGGTAATGATGTTGTTCGACCTTCGTCATTGACCGAGTGCGGGCATGGTGACTATAAAAGCTTCATGTGTTAAACACTAAAGACCGCATATCTTGTTGTCTATGAGGGTATGTGAGGGTATACCCGGGTGGGGCCCTGTCTGATTATTTTTCCTGACACGTGGTCAGAGTAGTTTTGGGCCGAGCGTCCTACGAAATTCTTTCTCCCGAGGGAGGGCTAGCCTTGCTGATCGCGAAATCGCACTTTTTCCTTGACTGATTTTTGTAAGGTAAGCCAATTTAATATTAAGTTTTGAAAGTGATTTGACTATAAATTTGTGAGGTTCTTAAAGGATACTTAAAATTTAAGTATCCTTTTTTTTCTCCTACTTCTCTTAGATAAAATTCATTTATCCGTAGATAAGCATCCGAGACGTACGTGATACTTGATATCGGTCTGATAGCATTTGTCTTATTTCGAATTGTTAGTTTAGCTCGGATTGTATTTTGATTTTGTTGTGTCATTATTTAGTGCTTTACCATTATATAGGTAGTAAGTTTAAATTGTATTTAGTTATCAACTATCTGAAAGACTCATTATTATTTATTTCTGTTCGTCTATTTTAATTATATATATTGTATATTGTACAAACTGCGTTAAATTTCTTTGAATCCAAATAACTAACGATTGAAACTATAAACTGATGATGATGATGATGACTATAAACTGATGTAGCGAGTAATTCAAAATAGGACAACTGTTACATACATATAATACTATTCATACCTATAATTATGCATTGTTTACATTATCGTTAATTCAAAATATTCAATTGCAGAATACAGTTACCTGCATTATCAACTAATGGATACACTCTGTAGTTATGAGTTTCAAGCAAATCGAAAGCATCATTGAAAGTACTTTCCAGTGTAAGGAATTGTACATCACGAATCATAAAATCTTCAACTTGAACTTTATAGGCGCTTATGTAAACCAATTCAACAAATCACTTACAGTAATCTATCGTAAAAACTTTCCTCATTCTTTAAAATAGCATAATTCAGATTTATCATAAATGATATTTAGTCATTTTACAACAGAAACTAATGCAGATTTAATACTTATGAAAATATTCACATCTTAGTTTTACACTATAGAAGCAGGGAAATTATTAAGCATAGATTGAATGGAAAAAAAATATTGCAATGGCAATAATATTAATCTAGATTATTTTCAGAAATTCATAAAACTGCATAGCTTATGACTTGGGACAAAAACATGACAATAACTCTATAACAATATATGAACTGATGTGAAAATACTAAAACTTCTACAGTAATAAAACAATTACAGTATTGATAAATTACTTTTATAAAATTGAAAAATAATACTTTAAGACTTTGGTTATTTTAGAAATAACGATTACAAGAACTAATCTTACTTGCAAGATTCAGGATTTATGCTCGATGGTAGGAAAGGTAGTTTTTTAATCATAATCATAGCGTCATACAGTGAAGGCTGAAGATAATGCGCTGTAGCATTGGCCATCATTACCGCTAGCTGAAAGCAAAATTACGTCATTTTCAGTGTTTTTCTCATTTTATACCATATTAGAACACTTTCAAAGTAATTTAATATGATATTAAACGTTACATTTCACCCATCACACAACAGTTATTACTTTATTTACATTATTTATTAGTTTATTTGACATAATTCGTCTGAACATTTAAGAAGAATTGATGTTAAATTTCAATGCTTTTTTAATCGGTTTAATAATCTAGTTTAATGCCTGATCACAAAGATATAACATAATTAATTAATCTAAACTTTAAACTTAATTTTAATTAATCTAAACTCAAAGTTGAATTAAAGCAACTTTGAGTTAATTAATAACCAACTCGAAGTTGGTTGTTAATTAACTATTTATCATTCTCATAATGCACAGCAAACAAAATTAAGTTAAATGAGCATAAAAAATCGTATAAAATTGCAATAAAAAATCAGAATCATTATTATGACAAATTCATTGTTTTTCTAATTTTTTCATATCGTATTAAAACATTCCATGGTTTGCTTAACATGTTATTGAACTGTTTCAGTATACCCACCACACAAGGCAGTATATGACTCATTTGACCGGTCACTTCGAAAGCTATTATGGCCGGTGACACACAGTGAGTGACCGCCCCTGAGAGGGTTGCGGCCCCTATTATAGAGTAGGCCCCAGGCATTATAAGATTGCCTCGAATACCATCGGGAAATATAATTGCCATTACCTCCCCCATAAGGCGACCAGAACAGGCCCCTGGACAAGTAATTACAAAAAAATACTTAGCATATTTTAAATAGTATTTTAAAAAGTAGAAGCTCAAATATTGAGCAAATCAAACATAATAGTTACATGCGCGAGATGATACGTGTTTGTATAGGCGGTTGTGTATTTATTGTAAATCGACTGAAATTTGTTGATTATTAAAATTTAAAAAAGTTAAACATTTCTCAATTACATTATATTTCACTGTATTGACCTAGCTAATACAGTTGCAAGTATTGCAGTTTTTAATACAGTAATCATAATGCATCTCCAATAGGAAGATAAATGTATATAACCTTTCATTTCAATTTATAAGTCCTATTAAAATATCTAAAATGGTATTTTGCATCGTTTTATTCTCTATATCAAATGCATGATTTTCTATAATTTTCGCAGCAAAAACACAAAATGTTTGATTAAGCTCAACTAAATTCTTCAATAAATATACTGATTTTTTTTTTAAAGTATTAACTTATAACAGCAAAAAGTTAAATGAAGTTACCTAGACCAAAAGCTGGAATGAATATTCCACAAGGTACGGGCAGTGTGGTGGATAAAGCACACATCCAAAACTGAAATAAAGTCAAGTAATTGTTTTGAATTAAACTATTTAAAACAAAACAACCAAAAGACAGTAATACAAGCGTTTCATAGCTTCATATAACTTTAGACATAGGCTTACTAATTAATCAATCAATCAAATAATATTATTTATTTCAGAAATTCAAAGATCTATACAACTGAATTTAAATTAATAAACCAGAGCATTAAGATAATTTTGTTAATTGCAAAGCAATAACGGCACATTTTAAAAATATTTCAATCTTGCACTGTAACAATTTTATAATTGCAATCGTCTTTTTATGCAATAAATACATCTTGCAATAACTATTTTTTCAAAACTCGTTTATAGAGTGTTTTTAACATTGGGGTGTATTACATTCCTGTGTTACAACAGAGTGAATTCAAATTCATCAATTCAAAAAGTATCTAATCCAGCAAAAAACCCAGCAGCATGATTGCCTACTATATATAAAAATTGCATCAAATAACAAAGACATCAGTTGAATATTATCGTATTGTCAATTGTACCTTATTTATGAAGTAAAATAAGAGTGTTAGACAGGCGTTATTCCAGGGACCTTTCCAAACAGACAAATACTCGGCCTCTTCAAAATTAAGAGGCGCAGCATTCGACGACCACGTTCTGTTATCAAACATTTGATTGACTCCTTCTCGAAGTGTCAACTAAAATACAATTTAATAAGTTTTTTATAGTAACTAAATTTATTTATTTAGTTGTTTGTTTCAGAAAATTAACTTGTAGTAGTTACTAATTTAAAGAAGGATGATTAAAGTAGAAGGCATCCAAATTTCTAATTATATATGAATCAGTTTAGTATATAAAAATCATCAATTATCATTAAAGTATATTATTTAATTAACTAATAATAAGCATTTATTTAAAAGTATACAACATGCATAAATTAATTTTATGCTAGATTTATTGACTGCTTGTAAACTGACAACCTCTGTTTTTTCCTATTAAATTATTGAGAACGATATTAAATAACAAATCATTTTGCTTTGCAGTTTTGCTTTTGCAAATTTTTATCTTAATGAACAAATATTATGCAAAATTTGTTAATATACTTACATGACCAGCAAAGTATTGGCCAATGCCTGCTGGATAAGTACACGATGCAACAGCTACAGTCACAATAGTGGGATAGATAAAGCGACTGAAATAATAAACAGAACTTTGTGATAAAACTTATAGAAGTTGAACAAAAAATATATAATGTAACTTGCAAGTAAATGACAGAACTGTTAGCTGAATTAATTCAAAAGTAATAAATTCATAACTTAAGTAAATTTATTAACTAATTCATTACTTCAAAATTAAATGTAGTTATTAATTTATTTAATTCAATTTATTAAATATGTTTCAGCTACAGGTATCGACTATTTGAAATGTAATTAAATCAGAGTCAGTAGAAATCAAGTTGAAAAATTACTAGCAATATGAAATGATTACAGAGAAATCTTTAGTTTTCAATGTCAACACTTAAGTTTATATTAAATCCTTGTATTGAAACTTAGACAAACTTTTTCTGCAGAAATTGACTTAGTTTTTTCTGTCTCCTAACAAACATGACAATGTTTGTATGAGAAAATACCCAGCATGCACCGAGAATACCATTTACTGCACTGAAAGTATACAAGTATGTAATCTAATCATGTAATTTAGGCATGTCATTTAGTTATATAATTTAGTTATTTAATTTAGTGATGTAATTTAGTAATGTATTTCAGCAATTTAGTTGTACAATTTAAGCATGCAATTTAATCATGTAATTTAGTTATATAGATAAGTCGTGTAATTTAGTTATTGAATTTAATCATGTCATTTAATCTGTAATTTAGTTAAATAAATTAGTAATTTAATTTATTAATGTAATTTAATCGTTTACTTAAGTCATTTAATTTTAAGCATAATGCTGCATAACTTATATTCTGTTTTCAGTGTGACCGAGCAATTAATCAATCTATCCATCCATATATCTGTCAACTAACTGTCTGTCTGCCTATTTATCTGTCTATGTGTCTGTCTGTCTATTATCTGTCTGTCAGTTACTTACCCTAGCATTACGAAGGCGATAAGCTCCAGCACGTCATACGGTATATCATGACGTAGACTTGTTTTAAAAAGTGCAGTCAACGTTTCTAAAAACAACAAACGAATAAAGAAATAAACTTTATTGCTGCAAGTATTGTTAATGTAATAAAAAAACCTTTTTCGAAACAAAAGAATAATTAGATTGTAGTTTCTTATTGTATAAAAATGTAATCATTTAATATCAATGACTACTGTTAATTATTGAGCATTAATCTAATTGTACTAGACTATTGTTGGATTATTCACCATGGTTGATTAAATAAAATATTATGCATTATATTAATAATTTAGTTACTACAATAACTAATTTTATTAATTAGCTTCAATACTTTATATAATATTTGATATTTATTGACAGCAAATCACTATATAATACTTTAGTAATGATTCGCCATTAAACAACAGACAAACAACCAAATAAACAGACAATCAAAGAGATACACAAACAAACAAACCTTGATCTTGAAACCAAATGGCCAGCAGTCTAAAAGTTAAAGCTCCACAAATTGCTGCATAGAAACCTCTCCAATAGTTTACAACAGCGAAATATATCGCAGTCGCTTCAATACTGAATAGGACTCCTTTAATATTTCAACATTGCATCATTACAACATTAAAATTGAATCTTTTTAAAACTATTAAAAAGTTTAAGAGTATTTAACTATTTAAAAGTTATTTTAAAAAAACCGTAAAATATACCAATTCCTAACAAATTAGTAGCATAATAACCAACAATATTTGTATTTCATAATTCATAATATTTCATTTTTAGTGTTAGTGTTATTAATATTAATATTAGTTTTAGAATATTATTTCAAAAATAATTTTAATAATTATTACAAAAACAATCGTGCCTTATATTACAGTCTACAATAAATTATCTATAGTTACATAAGAAAACTAGTTAATAATATGAATTAAATTACTTATTATTCATAATCTTTTATATCATCACAAAAATATATTATATATTATATTGTTTATAATATTATATTGTTGTTCATATATGTAGATATAAGTAATACTAATAAAAAATTTAACATTAAAGTCTACCTCCAATGGGACAACCGAAAACACAAGATAAGCCGACAGCTGATCCTGCTGTTAATAACGCAATGCTGCACGCCTGATTCTGAACATTAAACACTACATTGCAGTAAATTAATATAGCTTGTACTAAATGTACTAAAGAAATATTGTACTCATTTTAATGTTACTTCAATTCAGAACAGTGAAGTAGGGGTAGCTAAAATATATGATAGCAAAAATTAAATTTACACTTAAAATATTTACAATATTTTTTAAATGCTCAGATTTCAATTTAGATCACGTGTTAGTAATAACTATGTCAAATGATTCTCTCATAATTATGATTTAAATTTATGATTTTTTTCAACAATATGATCAAACTGACCTCTCTACTTCGACTAAACATTGGAAATAATCTTGATAAAGCAGTAGCTACCATTCCTCCAACATGGACAAAGGGACCCTTAAAATATCAACAAAATAAATCAAGCCATTTTAGAAACTGAAATATCATCCATTACATATACATAGATTTGTAAAATTGCATATTTAGATTACAAACAGAATGTAAATTACTTTGCTGTATTCAATTTAAGTTGTATTTAATTTAAAATTAATCAATTAGTTAAATAAAATTCTGTTTTAAATTTGTTTTATTTTTAGAATTTTGTTTTAATTTTGTTTAGAAATATGTTTATTTAGAATCTGTTTTACCAACATCTCCAGCCATATATTTTCTAACTAGTCAGGGCTATGTACAGAAAATTCCTTCACATTATATTTAAAAATTATTTCGAAGTTGAAACACAGTTACAAACTGCTTTTCCTAGTGGTAGACCGGAACTTAATGAAGCTGTCAGACCAACAATCTTAGAGACTAGGGTCCTAATCGTCAGATATTCTTTCAGAAAAACACCCTTCATTACTGTTTTAACTTCTGGTATACCAGAACCTGCAACAAATAATACAATAAATGTGTTAAGCTACTTTAGGGCTCAAGAAAACTCATTCAATGAGTAATAATTAATATGACTTTTAATTAATGCAACTTATTAAATAAATAATAAGTAAATTAGTTATTACTAAATTAATTTAATAACATTTCATAAAAAAATTGCTACAAGAATTATCTGCTTGATGTATTACCTCTAAATGCATTTTAATCATTTTTAGCTGAATAGATTTTTGTAAAACAGATCAATTATGAAAGAAATTAATTAAATACTAAATTAATTTATTAACTTTTCATAAGCTACTGGAATTATCTGCTGCATATATTACCTGTAAAATGCATTTTAATCGTTTCCGGCTGGAGATTTTTATAAAATAAATAAATTCTGATTAGATTAAATAATATTAATGTTCTCTTACCTATAGCAGTTGGCCCAACGAGATGCGTGAAGCCAGTTGAGAAATAAATTAATAAAAGATAGAAAAAAATCCAAACAAAATACTGCAGAGGAGTTGAGAAAGCTGTGATTGCATAGAGCCATCTCTGAACTTGAATTTTTTTTAAAATAAACAATAATGAAAAGATAAAGCAATGAATTCAGAAAATATACAATGGGTTACTATTTTATCTCTTTAAATTGAAGAAAACACAATTTTCTACAATTAACAAAATCAATGAACAAAATAATATCAGAATCGCATTGAATAATACTGTATACACATAAGAAATCTACAATGTAGACCTGAAGGCCTACAGTTAAAGTTACGTTTTACGTCTGGATTACCGTAAATAACTATGTCGAAGACGTAGCCGTCAATTTAAGCAACAAGCTGCACCTAAAGGGTGCAGCTTGTTTGAGAAATAGTGAGTTAACCGGGATTCGAACCGGGACCTATCGGTTTCAAATCCAAACGCTCTAACCACTTCTCTAACGGGCCTTGACACTTAATAAATAAACACTTAAACAAATATTCTGTTGGACTTACAACTTATAATATTCTTATTATTTAAATGTTGGATTTACAGCTTACTTATTTAATATGATATTTAAAACTTATATTCAATATAAGAAATAGAAAGAAACATTTACATAAAGTGAATTTATCGACAATGATATCAATGCTGAAACTGAGCAAAGCGACAGTGAAACCAAGCAAAGTAAGAAAAGTCCAATCTTGCACTGTTCTATTGAATAGTATATGACACCATAACCTACATCTGCCTGCAATCAATGATGTAACAGATTTTTACTTTCAAAAGCGAATAAATATTGCTGTAACATATAAATAAAACTGTGAAAAAATGGTATTATTATTGCGGCTTATTATGTCCCTATAAATTATATGCGCGTTTCTACTGTATTTCTTTACAGTGACTGTGACGAACTACATTAATTATATAATACAGGAATTATTTTTAGAACACAAATAATTTAAAACATAAGAATAGGACGCTTATTTTGTTTTTAATTCCTGTAGTTGTGAGAAAGGAAAATGATCAATTTTCTCTAAATATTTAAAGTCGCTTTTCTTTTATCAAAATTTGTGACATTATTTTTCTTTTAGCAAAATTTGGGACATTTCTAATTGCTATTAGCTAATTACCTGTACAGTGGGGACAGAAAATTCTGGGGGCCTTTGCAGTAACTGAATATTTTCTAGAGGTACTCAATCTTTTCGCTTCTTTTCTTGCGAATAGCCTAAGATTTGAATAGTGTCCGTACATCTGAAATTATGCAACACTTTTATTATACAATTATTATTTATATACATTGTAATACAATCAAAAACATCGCGCAAAGAT
Source organism: Oconnorella tubifera (assembly GCA_034700105.1). Lineage (NCBI taxonomy): Eukaryota > Metazoa > Annelida > Clitellata > Enchytraeida > Enchytraeidae > Oconnorella > Oconnorella tubifera. The sequence goes on along the minus strand of JAQIXG010000850.1, from coordinate 15,902 downwards.
AAAACCTGGCATATCATATGCCAGGTTTTATCTTTACGCGATATGACTCGACTCCCATATGCCGCAAATGGGAGTCGAGTCGATTTCTTTACGCAGTTATTTTTCTATTTCTATTCACATATAATTTACTGGTTGTAACCAGTACATTTATAATAACGTCGCGTAAAGCGACGCAAAGAAGTCGCAAGACGCAAGCAAATGTATATATCGCAACACGGCAAAGAATATTTCACGCAAGAAAATCACCGCAACAGAATGAAAGTTATTAAATATTACATCAATCAAATCAATCAATATCTTTTATTTGTCATAAAATGTAAAAACATATAATATATAAATAAAATAAATAATTGACAAAACGAGCTCGTAGGCCGAAACACTAACACTAGCCCGGTACTATAAAACAATTACTAATACGATAGAATACATTTTTGGAATACATCAACAGAATGTAGGTTATTATATATTTATAACCGATAATTACATTCAATCAAAAACTTAATAATTTTAAATTAATTTATGAAAAAATCGTGTTTTTTATTTAACCCTGATTATAACATATGTAGTTTATTATAACGCGACATTGTTCTTAAATCTAGTTGCAGCTTCTTAAAGTATCTTGATTGATAGGGCCTACTTTCTGTATCAAGTATATATGGACTTTATGTAGGTATACTATATCAAGTACATAAAAATATACGCAGTATACAGTACACAAAAGTTAATCAAGTTAAAATAAGTAATTTATTATAACGTACCAAAGTTTCCGTATAACCTAACGTCGAATTTTGACCACCGCGTAGTAATGTGGAAGTCATTTTAATTTTCTCAAAGTTGCTTTAGATTGAAATTTTACAGTAGATTGAAATTTCACTTGAATTTTACGAATCTCTATCTAACTTTGTAACGTAACTTTGTAACGTATTCCTTACTAAAACGCGCCAGCTTTTTAAATGAATATATGTCGCGAAAAAACAGTCAATTGTTGATCCTCATTTACACGTACGCTTTTTCTTGCGATCCGAAGGCCAGTGCTATAATAAATTCTTTGTAGTGATAAAGCCTATGGTAAACGATGGGCTTTAAAAAGATAGCGAGCTATAAATGTATCAGAAACATAGCGTGTCAGCTGAAGTTATTGTACGTTGGTTTGCGAACAAATGGATATATTAAGGTGTAACAAAATAGTTATATCCGTTGAAAACAATCGCTATAGATCTTCATAGCAGTTAAATTATTTCTTTTTTTGTAGCAATGGTACAAAATTGAACAGGCTAAATTGATGATGCTACTAATATTGTTTGCAACATTGAATGCAATAATTTTTATAATTTTAAATATATAAATGTGATGTTATTAATAAACTACTTCGTTATGTGTTTGCATAATGTTAATATCGTGAATGGATATTAATTAATAATTATTAACTAAATAATTAATAGAAGTTAACTTGTAATATAGACATTATAACAAAGTAAAGACGCTAATTAAAATTGACTGCAAAATTTACTGGTATTTTGTCATCAAATTAAATTTAACGTAATTTTTTTCTTCTTATTTCTTTACGAAAGCTTTTTGTTTGTATGCCCTATACCGTAATATTTCAAAATTTGCAAAATGACTGCGTTTAGTGTGGCAGACAACATTATTCGCCTGATAAATTTCGCTTGTTCAATTTTCTTATAGAATTGCTACAAAAAATACGACACCCGAGCAAAACTGCATTGCAACTAACTTGCAGAGTTATCGATTGAATCGATTAACACTGTATTGAATATCCTGTTACAATTTTACATAATGAAAAATTATTAAATTTATTGAAAGCAATTACGACGAACTAAATTTATATATCTATGCTTTAAATTGTGATTAAATTGAGTTTAAATTTACATTTCTAAATTGTAATTTGTAATATAATAAAAAAATTATTAATTGTAAGTCTTTCGACAGAAATATATATCGTGAATTTGCGTACAATATAAATGAAATTTATTTTTCGTTATAAAATTTTATAAGTAAGCATTTCAAAAACTAGCTTACACATAAGGATTACTATATAAATTTTTGTTACAAGAACACTATCATAATTATATATTAAAAAATACTGCATGAAAATGCAGTCATTTTAAATTGTAAATATTGTTCTATAAATATATCGACCGTTTGACCGCTGCGTTTCTGATGTACAATGAAATGCAAAAAGAATTGTTAGAATCTTTCGAACGAATCCGAATAACTAGCGCCGACTAGAAAATAAACGCTGGTTAATTCTTGTAGACCGCAAATAGTTAGTTTTATTATAAAATTTATTGAGGCATTGGACACGATTATGTAAAATTACGCTTTGCGATATTCAAAATAATATGAAGCATATCGCGTACATATATTATCAACTTTTTTATTAAATGAAAATTAAGCTTTTTGATATCACATGAAGATCTATGTTATATTTTTGCCGCTTTGTGTAACTTGACAATATATCAGACAAGAATGCATGCTATTTTTGATAAAAAGTTACCTTGAAATTAGCATTTAATTTATTAATATAAACTAATTGTGTAGTAAATTTAATCAAAAATTAGCTCTTTGTCGTGTTGATAATTTTTTGCTCATTAAATCCTACGATATCATTTTGAAATACGCAGACTTTGCGTTCATTTCAATATATGAATTTCAATATATTGAATATAGAAGTCAATTCTTTAAAAGTAACCCGAGCTCTGATTTCAAACTAGAGCCTATACATTAAAATAACAGACAGAAAATCTTAACACAAATAATTCAGCAGCTATTTCAAAATAAAATATACTAAAAAAAATTCATCCAAAGTAAAATTAAAAATTTGTCACTTTGACCAATTATTTCGCAAAATAAGCGTCGTTACAAAATAAACATATTAAAATATTGACAATCTTATCTTAAATGCAATTCAAAATTAAAATTAAAATTCATGTAAAATTTATTATATTTGATAATGCATATAGAATACATGAACAACAAAAGTAAAAAAATTACATCGATTTTTCAATTTAATTTTTTAAATTTTTTTAATTATTAAAAGTAGATTTCAGCTATTTAATTCAATGTTTTATAATAATTAGTTTCTCTTTTCTACACAGCAATTTAAGCCTATAATGACATCACAGCCTATAATTTCCTTCAGCTATTTCTGCTGACTGTGTCAACAATCCAAGACGAGTAAGTAGTTACACGAGAAAAGACACTCAGCTCACATTTAGCGAAACCAAAACTGGCCACGCCTACAATGGTCCAAATATCCTGCTGGTCTTTACAAACCAAAGGACCCCCGCTGTCTCCCTGTTAAAAATAGACTTCACGTAAGATCCCAATAACATTTTTTTGAAAAGAATATGTAAATTTCGCGACCAAAGTAAGCTTAGAAATAAAATGATTGATTGACTGTGTTACAAAGCAGAAAATTACAAATTATGACTGTATTATTCAGCATTAATTACAGATAGCGATATATGTGTTTTGAAAATATAGCAAAATTTAATTATTGTTAACACTAATAATAATAATGTAACTTTTTAATTAAATTATTTGTTGCTCAATTTGTCGTCTGTTTGTTCAATCAAATATTAATTATATTTATGCTTGCTTAAAACTCCAGTGCTAAATATTCTTTAAAGAAATTATTATTAAAAATCTACGTAGTCTCTGCATTTAGTTTAAAAATCTGCAGAGTCTTTGCATATATTACATTAAATTTTACTTCATTTTAAATTGTCACTAAAGTGACTAGTGCGCCTGATTATATTAACTTCAAAAAGTCATTTACTTGGCAGATATCAATTCCATTGGCTGCCGGGTAGCTCCCTGCACAGATGAAGTCATTGAAATCAGACTGAGCTGCAGTCCAGGAAGATCCGGACAGTTCAGAGTATGACTTGTAACAAGTATCAGTGGTCATGGGCTGCATCTTTCCTTGCAACAGATATGGGCTGCGAGCTAGGGAACATACAAAACTTGTATATATATAATAGCGTACTTATTTTATCCATTAATATATTGTTACTTAATGTATTAGCGAGTTAAAATATTTAATAAACACAAACAATAGCAATAACAGAATTTTTATAGCAGATAACTCAATGTTTGGCATTTTACAAAAAGTTAAACAATTCAAAGAAATGAAAAACTAAAGAACCAAAACGTTCAATTACAAGTCTCTAAAAAGGTTATGAGAAACAAATGTATATTAGTTTAAAATTAAGGACAAGAAACAACGAAAATCAATAAAATTTATAAAAAGTATTTTGAACATCAAATATCAAATATTATTATATTAGACAATGTAATTATATTAGACTTATTATATTAGACAATGCGCATATAATGCATAGGACAACATAAGTAAAAAATTCACATCCATAAGGAAATAAATAAATGCTAAAAATTCAGTATCTTACATCCTTCGGATCTCGTTCTACCAAACCCAGTAGCAACACAGACTTTAAATTGCTGCATGTTTAGCGTAGAGCCTGGTAAACAGACTGGATAAACTGTATCGCTAAAGATGACTCGTTGGGATAAGCGCAAAAGGGCAACGTCATTGAGGATTACATTACGTTGTGAATTATCATCGTAATTCGGATGATATTTGACAAAATCCACTTGTCTAGTTTGAGCATCAGGATCGCTGCCTTCAAAAAGAAGGGAGCCTGCTCGGACTGTTATCAAACGCATATCACTGAAATAAAGAAGAAACTGATAAATAAATAACAAAAAATTATAACCAAATAAACTGATAAATAATTACGAAAATAACTCATATAACTAATTATATAGTTAAGTTGTAACTCTTTCAACTATTTAAATACATAATGCGGGCATTTAATTCACTAAGTAAATGATTCAACGGAAGAAATAAACAAACTAAAAATAAACTAACGGCTCAAATTATTAACATCTTCAGATCTTCAGTTGACATTTGCTCAATAAATTACTCAATTGAGTTATTTATTGAGTTAAAACTATTTACTTAAAACCAATCTGAGTAACTATAAATTAACAACGTGTCATAGGTAGATAATTACACCATAAATTACTCGAGCTTAGTAATCCACTGACCAAATTACTCACTCTAGCAACCATATATTTTGGTTACATTGAGTAACCATAAATTAATACTCACTTAATTTTCTCTCTACGTTGAAACGGGCTTTAAAATATTTGATCTGATAAGTTAAGACTTTAAAAATTAAAAAATTAAGACACTGAAAGTTTAATTAAGACATTAAATTTAATGTTTTAACGTTTTCCAATCGAATTTGTATTCATCATATTTATTCAAACTATTAACTTTCTGTATATTAACTTTTATTACGTCAAACTGCATTGCTATATTATGTATATTGAATTAAAATTGAAAATATTAAGACATTAAAAGTTTCTGTTGTTATAAAAAACTGCTGGCCTGTAATCGACAGCACAATGGGCTGCAGTTAGAACCCATCTGTCGGTCAACAGAGAGCCTCCGCAGATGATGCTTCCATCGTACAACACAAGGACTTGCCAAGGCCAAGCACCTCGAGCAGCTCTATCACCATTCACTATGTAAGGCCCAACGCTATTGGCTGCAACTTTGCGTATACCGCAACCTGATTGAACCAATAAAAACACTTGTAACAATGTAAAAGTCTACTGAATTCGGTACTATGATTGAATTAGTGGAATAGATTTTAACAAGAAAATAGTTTTACAGTGCATTACAATGCAATGAACCAATGAAAAAACTTGTAGCAATTCAGATATCTAAATACTGATTTAAACTATGAGTATACTAACTTCACTAATTTTATTAATGAAGTTACGTGCAACCAAAAATAGCTTTAAAATGCATTATGACTTGAATATACTTGTAGGTGTTTGATTAAATATTGAAATAATTAAAACTATTTTTGTAATAAAAGTAAGGAAGTATTTAGAAATACATACTCATAGGACTGCAATCAACTCCAACAACTTTATTAAAAGAACAGAAACTGAAAAACATGAAATATTTGAACATGAAAACTCAGGAAACTTATTACATTATTGTGAAATAAATTTTTTAACAATTAATGTTCCCTTGATCATTTTTTTTAATTAATTGATAACGACATATTTTATACTTTATAAACTTTGATAAATTAGAAAATTTTAAACCAGATTTTACATTTTTGTAATATACACACAAAGCAGTAAATGTCATCAGTAGAACATGAAAGTGTTTTTTCATAATTTACTAGATCAACTTTATTATTCAAACGTTACACTAAATAAGACTATTAATTAAAAGTTTTCAAACCGACCTTGTACTTTGAAAGTAGGATTGTTTATTCGCCAAGGACGGTGTGTAATTAGGATCAATACGGACCAGGGACGCACCAACGGGTGGCGCTGCATTTGTCATAGTATTAGAGGGGCGCCTAGCAAAAAAAAATATTGATACAACTTAAATGCAAATTTGATGGCATTAATTGCATTTAATTATTTTAATTTAACCATTCCTGGAATAAGTTAAATAATACAGGCAATCAACACGCTTCTGCAGACGATATTACATACATAAATTAATAATACAAAATATGCTCTATTAAGAAAGCCTCACCGTGAAGCAAAGTTGAATGTTATCAAGAATATATATTAGAAACTGTAATATAAAAATTGAATTTTAAAATAATATAAACTTAATTTATAGTTAATAATACTAGTAATATAAACTGAATTTGTTTTATTTCATCTTATAAATTTTCAGTACTATATAGCGAGTCAATAATGTCAATATTGCATAATTGATAAAAAAGTATGATTTCAAATCACTGAATATAAATTGAATGGGTAAATTTGCAAAGTTTCTTACCCAAGGCCCATTTGAGCGCAAACTGAATCGCTCCAAGAACTACTCCAACCATCGGCACAGACATAATTATTTGAAGATCCTTTAAATTTTGTGACCAGTAGATTTCCTGGTGTGCTCTTATCAATAGTAACTAAATTTTGCAAAATATAAGAGAAATATAATCTAGCGGCGATTGACCAAAGTGTACTTTATAAATTTGAAAATGTTAAATATATTTTTCCAATAAATTCTAATTAACCTTTTCATTTTTAATGTTTTAATGCTTGTCAACCTAATTTTTATTTGCCATTCTTATTCAAACTATTAACTTTCTGTATATTCACTTTTATATTGCGATGTTATTTAATTATGTTAAATTGCAATGCTATAGTTTGATATTTTCAAATAGAATATTCTAGTAATAAATTAATCAAATATTTTTATGGTACGTACCACATTTGCCTTCATCTGACGAATCAGAGCATTGAATAATTCCATCGCATTCCCGATTGGCTGGTATGCAAGCGTAAATATCATTGGCGCATTGAAATTCATTACTAGTGCATCTTTTTGCTAAAACAATAATAAACATTTTGTTAATAATAATAATTAATAATGAACTTTTCGTTTATGTTATCATTTATTAATTAATAATGTTTTTGCTATTAACTATCTGTACATTTTCTGAAACCATTTCATGCTGGATTTTCTGACTAGGATTTGCTATATATTTTAATACTTTCTTTAAGTTAAATCTTGCATTTACATAACACTGGTTTATTTCAGATATTCATTTATTTACCAAGATTAAATGAGTTTACACAAAAATATAAAAGGATGCAAAATTACTGAATTAATCACATAGTTTCACATCATTGTTTACATATTACACAAAAGTAATTAAACTGAATGAAAAGTAATTAAACTGAATGAAAAAATAGCCTAATAGTAATTTAAATTGAATAAAAAAAACAACGTACTACTTTTGTTACAACTTGTAATAATTATTCAATGTTGTTGGTATTCAAAAGGACTCCGGATAAAATATTTATATTCAACTGAAATTTTATTTGCAACACTCGTTTGAACTATTGTTTAAACTCTCTTTAACTGTTTATTTAATGTCATTAAAGCTTTAAATTCTGAATAAAAAAAATCTTGATGAATAATAGCATAGAGATCAGGGGTAGAAAAAACCTACTTTTTTTCCAAAAAAAATTTAGGTTTTTAGGTTTTTTAAGGTTTTTTAAGGTTTTTTAGGTTTTTTATTCCACAGTTACAAAGCTAGAAATTATAATCAGAAATGTAATGATGAACCTGACTATGACTTGACTAATAGCTTAACTATTAATTAGCAGCATTTGTTAAATGTTAATGTCTAATTGTAAATGCTATTCAATTCAGATGTTCTCAGCATCACTGTCAATTTCAGAGTTTTCAGATTGTTCATTGTCACTTAGCTCACACTCCAATTTGGTACCATCGGTAAGCGAACGGTAGTTTGTCTTGATAGAGACAATTTTCTCAACAGATTCCTCGCTCAGAGAAATCATAATCTTCGAGTGAACAAATCCAACTCCAAATTCAAAACTAATCTTAGTCGATGCTATATAAATTGCATCGACTAAGTTAAGTCAGAAACTTGAAAAACTAAAAAACCTCATTTTTCGGCTTTTAGGTTTTTTTAGGTTTTTTAAAAAAACCTAAAAACCTACTTTTGCCACCCCTGATAGAGGTGCAAGTTCATTTGTTTACAACTTACTGCATGACGTTTCATCTTCGCCTGACGTGCAATCTCGTGTACCGTCGCACAGCCAGGCGCTGGGGATACACTTCTTATCAGAGCATTGATACTGCCCGGCCGGGCACGCTATACATTACAGACCAAAAAAATTAAATGACAATATCTGAAGTTATAATTGATTGAGTTATATTTTTGTTCTGTTATTTTGAGTGATATTTTTAGCTTTGTTCTCTTATTTTGTTTTGCATACTCGTGCACAGTATCGATGGATTAGTGTCATTATTAGAGATAAGATACTAATGATACTGCAGTGTGATATTGATACATTTTTGTTATTATCTGTTAGTACTATTGTTGAAAATGATGATTTATATAAGTAATATCTATTTCGTTAATAAATATCATTATATATTTATAAAAGTAATAATTAAGTTAGTCATTGTCCATATTGATGACATGTTTAATGAAAAATAAAAGTTTTAATTACAAAGTAAATTAAACGATACACGTGAACTAATCTAATAAAACAGTTGCATTCAAATGTGTCCAAAATTACTTATAAATCAGGATATAACTAGTAAAATAAATTTACTACATTTAGAATCGAGTAAAACGTGTCATTTAGCTATTCCCCTATTGCTAATTAACTTCAGTTAATTAGATTTCTTTTTAAAATCGAGTGAAATTCAAGTTAAAAACTTAGTGAGAGAAATTATTATTTAAAAGTTCATATGCAAATAAAAGTTATTTTTATTGCAGCTAGATAAATACCTCCGCAGTTATTTTCATCGCTCCCATCTAGACAATCACTGACTCGATCACAGAACTGCGCTTGGTTCATGCAGAAACCGCTCGATTTACATCTCACACCGTTATTGGGACAGCCTAAAAACAACAGCAAATTTTTTTTATTTTCATTCTTGTGTTTATAAGAAAATTGCATTTATAAGTTAATAAATGTAATTTAATGAATTGAATCTGAATGGTATGTCATATAAGCATAGATTTTTTAGTTATTATTATTTTATTATTATTGTTGTTCACTTTAGCTTTATTTGTTTATGCTACCTAATGGTGAATCAAGGCTTCATATAGGGTAGTTTTTATTAATCGCTTAATAAACGAAATACATAATTAATTTATATCCGCTTAATCATAAGTAACAATATAAATTCTTTGCACTGCTTTTCTGTTGGTTTGTTTCAATATTTATTTTGAGTTTAACGTTATTTGATTTACAACTGCCATTCGTTTGGCGAATTAAAATATATATAAATATTTAACTCATCAAATATCAGAAATAATTATATTATAATTAAAAGTTTTATTTTTACTATTTTGGCAACCAGCAATCTCATCGCTACTGTCTCTACAGTCTCTGAACCCGTCGCACCATGCGCTTAGTGCTATGCACTGACCATTAGCGCAATATGTCTGAGTTGACTTACATACTGACAAATAAGAAACAGTCAGTAATTATAATTATAGCTACAAAACTTAAAATTATTCGTAAGGTAATATAGTACGATCGTTGCGATGAATAATTTACAACGGATTGAATATTTTGCGATATAATACACATCTGTCTGAAAATGCTATTTAGTTTAATGAATTGAATTGAAACATTATATATTATTTTGCCTAATATCAGCTTTGACGCTTCTCGGCTAATTTTGATTCAGAAAACTAAATATTTTGTAACAAATAAACTTTTTAACTAATGCAATGATCTCACTACAAGTTAATGCAATGATCTCAAAACAAACAAAACGTTTTATATTGTAAAGCTATCTGAACAGAAATACAAAATGATTAGAATTTGATATTTAAACAACACTGAATCGAAATGTGACAATGACGACTATGACATCATCTTAATGATGACGTCATAAAAATATGACGATGACGATAATGATTTATGATGCCGTCATCTTACCGCAGCCCAGTTCGTCACTCAGGTCACCGCAATCGTTCGCTCCGTCACATTTCATTGATGCTGGGATGCATTTGGGTCCATTGGCACACTGAAAGTAATCTCTCGAGTTGCACGGATAAGCTAAAATATTATGAAATTGTTACATTTCTCAATTGTTAACTTCTCTCTCTGTATCTAAATGACTTTAATAGACTTTCAGATAATGCAAATTGACTAATTTATCAATTACAATACAATTATAATACAAAACAATTATAAATACAATACATTATCTTGTGTTGGTATTTAAATTGGTTGTTGATTTATTTTTCTTTATTTGTTTTTGTATTATCCGTTGATTTCTGATAAATAAAAGATCTATAGGCCTATATTAGTTGTCCACATAGTAACTTGATACATTAAATTAATGACTGCCTTTAAATTGTGTTTTTAAACTCTTTTAAATGCGTTTTAAGCAAAATAACTTACTGCAATATAGTTCGTCTTCGTATTTATTTCCAGCGCTGGTGGGACAGTCAGGATTACCGTCACAGATCTGTCCGTTAGATACGCACACTCCGTTAGTTCGACACTGGAACTGTTTAGACGTGGCGCACGCTGAAAATATTTAACATAAGAAAATAAATTAGCAAAAATAGAGGGGAAAAAGATGTAGAATAGATGATTAAATAAGAAAACAAACGTGCAAACAGGCATTCAAGTAAATCAGCAAGTAAAATGAAATTAAGTAAAAAGTAAAAAAACAGGAAAATAAGAGTGAAGCAAGAAAACAAATGAAGAAAGCTAATGCTGATTCAAGCTATCAAAAAGAGCATGTTAGCAATATGCTATACAATAAATAAAACAATATATAGGCTAGAGTTCTAAGTATAAAGCAATGAAACAAATATACAAATAAGCAACAACAAAGTTATCAATAAAGCCAGCAACTTATAATAGAGTAATAGCCTACAGCAAGAAAATCCAATCGATCTACCAAACTACAAACCAATAAACATAACAAGATATAAACAAACTAGCGTCCAAGCAAAGCTAAACATATCAACAATACTTTAGTTACAATTGACTGACCGCATCTTCCTTCATCGCTATTATCACCGCAGTCATTTATTCCGTCACAAAACCAACTCCCAGGAATGCATCCAGCGCTCTTATCCGTACATTGAAATCGCCTATCCGGATCACAAGCTATAAAACAAATAAACAGAAAGTTTAATAAAAGATAAAGCGCTCAAATAAACTAGACGTAATAATAGCGTGCTGTTCTTATCTGACGCGATTAAGTATTAAAATTAGTCTAGTCAAGATTTTTTCTGTTCTATAAAAAGAGTTGAAGCGGTAGAGGTAGTTGAGTGCGGGTTGAAGATACGAATAAACGGAACGTTTTATACAAACGAAGCGAAAACAAACTTATTGTGCATTACTGAAATAATAATAGCGTTTTATTAAAATGACACAATTATGAATAAAAATATTCTTGTTACATTTTTAGATGTTTTATTATTGCAATTGAAGGAATAATTTAGACCAGCATATTTTATCATATATAGAAATCTAATAAGTTTGTGGTAATCTTTACTACAAAAATTGTCAAGATTAAGGCGATGCGATTTATTTGTAAGCGATATCTTTTATTTAATCTTCTTACTTGTTATTTTGAACATGTCCTGTGTTTTCTAATTAACACACATTCATGAACAGAGAAACAGATAGTAATAACAAAATTATTTTTTTAGCGAAAGCTGAAATTAAAACTATGAATTGAAATATAAACATACATTATACAGTATAATGTACCAATTGAAGACTTATACAAGTGACTCCCTATAATACGTTTAGCATACTAGATTTTGACTGTATGCTCAAAATCACTAGTTTAATGTGTCTGTTAACACTGTTCCGTTTAATATTTTTTGTTATTATATTTATACTTACGCTTAGTAGTATTGAAAATTATCGGCCCCGTGGCTTGAGGAAATCTTGGCGGTATATTTGGCTGTTGATATTGAGCCTGACTTCCTTGTCCACTTTGAGTTTGATTTTTTATGAAATTTGACAATTGCCAGAGTCCTACAGCTAGTCCTACTAACAGCATGAGTCCTGAGAGGACCCCGAGTAAGATTCCGCATCCGCCGCACCCCCCTCCTGCTCTTTGTGGAGGTCTATCTAACAGAGAGTCCAAACAGTAAATATTCTCAAGAAAACATTTTTACACGTTCTTAATACAGTTTAATATTTCTAACTCAGTCTGGTTAAGAAAGCTGTTATTAATTGTAAAAGATAATCGCGTGAATCATTAAGGATTTATTTATATATAACTCTAACCCTGAATTTCAATTATATTGCAAAATAATGACAGAACATGCATTTCATTAGGCTAATGCAGTTACTTATACAATTATAGCAATAAGTTGCATTAATTAATTAATGATTAGTTGAATAGGATGTTTAAATATTTCAATGTTTACTTCATGTTCATTGCACTTTAAATTGTTATTAAACAATTAAACAATCCTTAGGCTCTACATTGTTTTTTGCGAATTTCATGATAGCAACGTGTTTTCAAGTAATTTAAACAGGAAACTTTATTGCAAAGATACACTTAAATCACGAATAATATTATATACTAAGTTCATTTTAATGATATGGTGTAGTATTTTATTGAAGTATCATATCACGAATCATACCGTTGGTAGGGCTGTGTTCGCATCATTTGAACATTTTGTTGTCTCTGGGGTGGGTAAGAGTTTACTGTGTAGGGAGGGGGTGGGGGGTTGCCTGACGCATAGTAGGGCCGCTGAGAAGCCGCGGTGCTCCATGCCTGGGGCTTACCGTACGTAGCCTAAAATAATGAATTTTGTGTTTATATTGTAAACTTATAGGAAATAGAGCATGTTGTGTTCTTTTTGCTCATTTTCGAGTAAAATAAACTCTGTAGTCTGTACACTTACTGAAACGAAACTTTAAGTAACATATTAATAACGTTTTAACATGGATTCTAGAGTTGTTCCATTGAGTAAATTTTCATAATCGCATTGGAAGTTATTAGGGTATAATATTTCAGTTTTCAGACAAAAATGCAAGCTTTATTATATTTATATAGCAAAGCTAATACATCTACATTAAAGATATGGATTCTCATCTCATATCTATAGATAAAAATGATTTTGATCTGTAAAAACATTGATTTAATTTAGTATTAATTGAACTATTGTTCGTTATATTAATTTCAACAATAACTAAGCTACATACCATTTTTATTTTCGCTCGGTAGTTTCTGTTAAGCCTACAGTATTTTAAAAATTATGTTTTAAGATTGTTTGTTACTTAATTATGCGTACGTTACTGTGCATTAAATCAAGAAAATTTCTGTAGCGTTAACGTTATAATATAACAGTATGTTATCAGACTGAGGTAATGCTTGTGAAATTCAATATTCAAAGAAATCACTTGAAATGTGTACCAATATTTAGAACGTCATGTCTAGCATGACTGTGTAATAAGCTTTTTTGTCTAATTCAATGCGAGCGTTTTGTTTGTTTGAATATGAATCCAGCATTTCGAGCCACTGCACTCATATCTTGATGTTACGCCTAGTAACTACACGATTTTGCATTGTATGTAATTACACAACATATCAGTTGCGAAAATAAATTTTCAAATAGAATTCAAAAATCCAACAGAATTACAAATCGTAGAATATGGAAGGCAGTACATTCCACAAGTCAATAAAAAATATTGATTTTTAATAATCGGTTCAGTTTTCTGATTACATTTAAGAAAACTACGCATTTACAGGATATATTGTTTTTAATTTTATTTGTACTAGTGTTTTGGCAATATTTGAATCAGTCAATCATAAAAACTATAAAAACTATTGGAGGGAATGCTAGAGGGGGAGGTATCAAAATATGTTTTAAATATTATTTGTCTTTAATACAAGTTAAATAATTGAAGAAGTTGATCTTCTTGACCTGAGTATTCTCGAATATGATCAGAATATCTGTCAGAACCTATTGAAAGTTTGTATTCGGATTATTTATGTGTGTGTGTGACTTTTTAAACCAAAAGTAATAAGGAAGTTTAGAGATTGAATGCTTTAATCTGCCGTTTGGTAATTGAAGAAATATCTGTCTTGTGTAATCATAGTTACTTGTTTGCCAATTTTATCAAGATGATATAATAAATTAAAAAATAAATTTATTGTAAATGACATATGAAATGGTAATTATTATTCAGTAATTAGTTTTATTGTATCGATTGTAAATTGATTTTAAGTTAATTCTATAAGCCAGGTTGTAACCGAGACTGTATGCAATATATGCTCTTTTGTTTTAAATACAATAACGTGAAACTTTTGCTTATAATCTGCATCAATTATTTATGTGTAAAAACTAATATGATTGAATGTATAGTAATGGACAGAAGAACAACTTAATAGAATAGAGCATTTGTTTATGAAACTCTAAATCTGCAGCTGAATCTATATTCAGCATTTTGTTAGATTCGCATGTTGATCAATTCTTTCTTTATTTAATCCATTCATAGAAAAACAAGGTTAATGTTGATAATACAAATATTTATTAAACATAACCATAAATATGTAGGCTTTTTCAATTTACTCCAAATACAACATATTAAGTAGACCTATTATATCATCTTTTCTAGCATAGTTCTTTTGTAATTGTAATTCAATCAATTGTAGATATTGGGTTTCTCGAGTTTAATACAATAACGATATCATCTTTAGCAAAATGTATTCAACAATGTATTTATAACCCAAGACAATTTTTAATTTCGTTTTCAATGTTAAAGAAAAATTGTTTCTATTATAACTGGATACTTCATACTGCTTTAACATAAGAAAAGTGTTTCATTTTCTATTATAACAGTTGTGTAATAATCGTTGGGTAAAAATTCTTCAACTCGAATTACTATGGCGCTGTTTTAATCAATAACCATTGCTTCACATTATATTCGGCATACAGTATATAAATCATGCTTTAAAAATTGCAGTATCATATAATTAAACTTAACTCGTATATTGATTCGTTAATACAATTAATAGATTGATAAATAAACAACTAAATTTAGCAATCATAATCATCCTGGTCCATCCATGCAATAACAATCAAATTTATTTCTAATCTACTCTTAAAACTACTCACAGCAACTGCATCAGGAAACACCTAAACCCTCCTTTTTAAATTGTTTGAAACGGTTATTAAAAAATCCTTATTAAACTTTATTTTCGACAATAAATTAATATCAGCATCACAGCATGGATTTATTCAAGGGCGGTCAACATGCACTAACCTGCTTGAGTCTTTAAATGACTGGTCTAAGGCATTTGATAAAGCAACCAATACTCTCAT
>JAQIXG010000849.1:0-26827 GCA_034700105.1 Oconnorella tubifera | reverse complement strand
TACATAAAATCAATATTTGTTAAAAACATACAGTCAAAATTAGTTAAAATACAATATATATATGTAATTTAAAATACACAGTTAAAGTAACTGTGTAAAATAGTTAGGTAAAATGCAGATAAAAACAATACGTGAATAACGTGGATAAAAACTAAAATTTATTGTATAAGAGGGTTTCATGGAGAAAATTGACAATGTATTTGAAAACCATATTTTAATAAAGCTACTTTTAAAATTAGTTTTAATAATAACTACGTGATTACAAGTAGTGCAATATTAAAGCTGTGAAATTATTTCATTATAAGTAACCAATAAAGTAGCTTATAAAATGAGTATTTAATAATGAATACTCTGGACTTCAATTATAAATAAAGTCCTTAACTTTACCCAATGAATTGAAGCTTTTTTCCGGTCGAATATAACCAGCAATGCATATCCTCAACATTTTTTGATATAAATCTCCTTCAAAATCGTGCAAAATATGAATTTCCTGCAAAATCAATTTACGAAATACCATCGTTTTGCTAATAATTTATTTTTTCAAGTTTTGCAATTAAATGGATGATTTTTGATACAATTCTTATGCGAATAATGCAGAATTTAATTGAGTAACAAGTTTCTTTTCATGAAGAAAATACAAAGAAATAAGAATCAGCCAAAAGCATACTACTATTATAATAATACTGTAACAAAATAGTGCTCAAAGAACTATGACTATAATCAGAATTTAAATGTAATCTAAAATGTGCCTAAATGTAAAATTAAGGCTAACAAAATGAAAATATGACTATCCACTTCAGTATCAATGACATCATAACTACTTACGAAATATATTTATATAAAGTAATTTCGTTCACACATTGATATATAATTTTTCTTCGCAATTCACTTTCAACATCGAAACAAAACGTTATTGTAGTATTATTAATATTGTAGTATTTGTTATTGATAATAATATTCTAGCAATAATTATTCTAGCAACTATTATTTAGTAATAGTTATTCTATACAAACCATGGATTTCTTAGTATTATCATAAAAAGGGTTGAACCCAAAACTCATAACCATTTTATGAACTGCACCACCTTCGACCAGAGCCCAGCCAAAATAGACGCCACACTGGAGATCAGACGGGGCCCGATCAGTTACATCTGTGGAGAAGTTAGCTAAAATAGCAAGTAACAACAGCTGTGAATATTAATGACACAAATGTAGGCCTATCATTTACATTTCGTCAATCAAGATAAAATGCTACATCTGTCTTATTAGCAGCGAGCATCTTGAAAGATTTCGTAATTGGAATATTTCAGTATCATTTAATTTGAATTAATTTGCTATATATTTGTAGATTTTTATTTCATTTATAACATATGACAGTTTCGAGCTTTAATTTTAATATCTATTAAAATTTAAGCTCGATACTGTCATATATTATAAATGAAACTATAATTTAATAAATCTAACTAGAGGCCTTTCTTAGATGTTGCAGACACACAAGCGTTACTTTTAAAATACTGCACAGTAAAAACTCAATTTACTTATTTTGAAAACGTACAATTTTTAAAATCATTATGCAAAAATTTTGTATATGACATTACCAGATTACCGTATATATTAAAATTATAATAACGCTATATCAAATTAGTGTAATTATAAGCAATTTAGAGAATCCAATTAAATCTGAGATGTGTAAATGTAACATTACAACACTTGTTTAAGACAACTGTTAAAAACATGTGTCATATCTAAAATATCATATTCAGTTTATAAAATTATACACAGAATATAAAAACTCGAACCCGTTGGAAAGCCAAGCTCCTTGCTCCCTCTGCCAAATCCCTTTACAATTTCGCCTTTAGTAAAATATGGCAACATGTCGATTGTACACTGTTTATAAAAGTGCAACACGCAAAGTGAAAATAACATGATTTTAAATAGAGCGAAAGCAGCGAAAGCGTAGAGTTCAATGTTGGCCTAATAGCCTATTGAGCTATTTGTGAGATTACAATGAATAAAACACTCAGCAAAACTGAGACTTAGCCTAGTGTTTATCTTATTGGCTTAGCTATCAACCGCATTCATTAGCATAATTTATTGATGAATATATATGAATATTTTGTATTCAGTGAAATTTATTATTGGAAGGATAGTTAGAATATGAAATTAAGGATTTCGCTATTACCGAAGTTATTTGATAAACAAATTATTTGAAAAAGCATTGACTTGATTATGCTGTAATTATTATGGACAATAAATGGAAACTATTAAATAAAAGTCTTTCACAAGTACAAAACACAAATTGGTATATATAATCAAGTGAACATATAGTGAAAGAATATTATATCCCAATAAATTTCACTATCAAGATACATATATAATTTATCAACATGACGATTGTACATTATTTTGCATAATGCAAAATCTATGCAAAATCATTTATTCCCGTGTATAATACAGTACGTGAAATGTTCTTCAGACAATGCAATCCACGTATACTGTAGAATTTAGCCTAATAGTGCATGCTTTTTGCACTGGGCATTTGTAACTATTGTCAGTACAAAACGCTATGGTATACCGCATAGCGAGTAAACGTAAATATGGATTTACAAGCCAACGCGCATTGCCGTATAAGCTTCTAAAGGTGTAGTACGACTCTTTCAATAGCAGTACAGGTGTAGGTTTTATTTAATTGTTGTTATTATTAACGTAATTAGATCTGTTTGTGACGAATGCATTCGGTAATTAAATGCAGTTAAAATTTAAATTAGTATAATACAAGCTTGGAGGTTTTGATTGCTACAATTTTGTTTGATGATGTAAATGCTAGTAAAATTAGATTAGTAAAGTAAAAGTACTTAGGCCCATTTAGAGATTTTAGGTTAATTATTGAAATTCAATTATGGTTAACAAAATTCAATTATATTTTCAATTAATTCTAGGTAAACTTGAGAGCTAGTGAACAGAATAATTTATTAGAATTTTGACCGTTTTTCAATAATTTCTAATTAATTGATTTCTAATCTTAACGTTAAAATTAGCATCAAAGCCACTGCGATCGTTTTGAATAAAAAACATGAAGATACTCGTCAATTTAGGCCTTACTAATTTCTTTAAACACATAGCAATTTCGTGTTGGATTATATAATTTAAAGCAAAATTGATAATTCGAAACAGATCCGATATAAGCGATACTACAGACTTTAAAAGTGTATCACAAATTTAATTTTATCTGACGACGTGATTTTTTTCAAAAGCTACGGTAATCCCTATCATATTTGTGATAGCAAAATATCTACACATTAAACAATCAGGGATAATTTTTCTATGTTGAAAGTCTATCTTGATTTCTGGACAAATTATATTTATTTAACAGAAGATACTGGATTTGTTTAAGATATTTGATTCTTGTTAAAAGGTAACGTAAGTCTAACTTTAATGCTTCATTTTGATATTTGTCTGTGACAATTTTGCATGGGAGCCGCGGTTGCAAATGAATGTGTTTACAGTTCAATTAAAGCAACTGTACTCTTAATTATAATTATTGTGAAACTTTCTATTAAGAAATCAACAGAAAATTTATTGAAAAATTTATTTTCGCTAATAATTTTGGATATCAGTTATAAAATGAGTCTTCTTACATAATAGGCCTATAGAACTATAACGTTGAATGTCCCTTAAAACGTTGACTACAAGTTTAAGATATTGTTTCTTCAGGTCTATATTAGTTCTTCCTCTTGCATTGATCGAGTATCTTGCAAGAATTTTTACCGCGTTATGACAAATGCAACTTTTCTGAAGTGATATAGGATATCTGATAATTATAATGGGACGCAAGACTCATGGTCCATATGTGATTGCAGCTATTGAATACAATGATCTCAACAAGGCATGCCAATTCTTATTTACTATTTTCTTTTCTTGTTAGTAATTGTGATTGTAGTTATAATTTATAATTATAAAAATAATTTAGTAGTTGAACTTATTTAAGTTCTTGGTTTAATCAACAGAGTATTTATAAATGTGAAAATATCTTACTTTCAAAGTCATCATTTATTTGTTAAACTTTCGAAATTTAATGACTTAATATTAAATTTTAGATTATCAATAATAACAGATTAAAAACAGTTTAAAGACAATATTTTAAAACAATAGTTTAAACAAATATTTGAAATAAAATCAGTTTGATTAAATCAGTTTGAATTAACTCGGTATATTATAACAATCTTACTCGACTACAACCAAACATTTACTTATAAATATATATATATATCTAGGTCAGTGACCTACTTGCAAAAAACATTCACTTAAATACATAATTAATGTATCTAGGTCTATAACCTACGTGCAATAAGCATTCATTTATTGTAATTTAGGTATCTAGGTCAGCGACCTACTCGCAAAAACATTCACTTTTCATAATTTATGTATCTAGGTCAGTGACCTACTTGCGAAAAACTTCCGAGACCGCGGATTAACGAAGCATTTCCTCGTGTCCGAAGTGCAACGACTCGCATCCGACTACTCCGAAGTCCCTTTACTTTTAGCCGCGACTCTTCCCGACCCCGCGATCATCCAATATTTTGTTACGAAGCACGACGCGAATATAAATCATGTTTACGAGTACGGGTTTGTGAAGAAAAGGAGGAGCAAGACTGCGCTGAGTGTTGCTGTAAGGTCTGGGGTGTATGATACAGTGGAAGGGATTCTGAAATTAAATGCGGACGCAAATGCACCGGATCATAAAGGACGTAGACCGCTACATCATGCAGTCAGAAGGTTGATTTTTTTACTGAACTTTTTTACATTTTGTTTACACGTAGTTGGCTAGTGATAAATTAGGTTAATTTTTTGTATGTTTTTATACCACATCAGCACAATATTATGTCTGTGTTTATGATTATGCTACGATTAATTCGATTTTATTTGTTCATTGCAAAATATCGCAAAAGCATATGGAAGCGACACGCTGTGAAGTTTGTGTGTGGAAATACATTTATAAGACTTTTAACAAAGTGCAGAAAATAATTAAAATTGAAATGATGGGTCAACCGTGCTTTGTTATATAAGTCATTACTCTAGTTAGTTTTTTTTGCGCATTTTTTGTTGTCAAAATGAACTAAACCCGTATTTTCGTCATACAACACAGAGCTGACTACAGAATGGCCAAGTTGCTTCTATCACACGGTGCTCAGGTTAATGAACCAGATTTATGCGGAAACACTCCTCTACATGTTGCCACTATATTTGGTCACATGGAGCTTGTTAAGCTTCTTGTTCAACAAGGCGGAGACCTGTATAAGAAAGGGCAGCACGGGGCCATTCCTATACATATAGCGGCCCATGAGGGACATGCTAGTTTAGTGAGACTCTTTTGTCAGTGCGAGGTATATTGCGTATTTTACATATATTGTATATATTACTTTGTTAAGCATATTACTTTATTGTATATATTGCGCATATTACTTTATTGAGTATATTGCGTATATTACTTCGTATATTATTATTTTTGCATGTTAACCAGGCGTCACATTATACTAAGCATTGCACTCTGCATTTTTGTGAATTTGCATTTAAAAGTACAATGTATAGTGTACTATATGAACAAGTATTTTCTGTAGTAGTAGCAGTATATTTATTTCAATCGCAAACATATATGAACAGCGTACAAATGAAAATAACTTAAGTTATCGAATCGATTAACTGCATAAATAATTAAAACAAGGTTCATGCAGTATTGACAATAATTTAACTAAATTATATCAAGCCAGACAACAGCATGTTTGGTTTGAACACAGTGTACTGAGTATATGATTTTGTGTACTTAATGCAGCATTTGTCAATATAGATTAATGCTGTATCTTATTATTATAGTCGCTATTATTTCAGATAATTATATTACCAATTTAAATTATTTTTATATTAAATAGTCATTAGTACTGGAAGCGTCTTTGTTCATTATGCAAACAATTCATAAATGTGCATGCATTTTAGTACATGTAATATAATAATATATTGAAAATTGAGAATTTGAATGTAATACTTATGCCTACCATAAGTATATTGACATTATTATCAAGATGCTTAATTACATTCATTAAATTTAGATGAGTCATCTATTCCAATGTAGGCTAATACAATCCTTTTAATAATACTTAATGTAAAATCATATCATGTGCATTAAAACATAATTTTATGATAATTTAAATATAATATTACAATAAATAAATAAAACTTTGGTATATTCGCAAATGATTTTATTTGGTATATAAAATCAGTGAAAATGACTCAATAAAGATTTAAAGCAAAGTAAATGATATCAATTTTAATCATATCAAAATATCGAACACATTTTAACGTTTCAAATGTTCATATCAGATTAAATATCTTAATTTTTGTCTCAATTTTAAGGTAAATCCCAACATAAAGGTTCCCTGTTACGATGCCAAAGAAAAATCCCCGATTCACGTCGCTTCAGAGCGGGGTCACGCTGAGACTGTCTACGCACTACTGGAGTACTGCGGGGCCTCGGCGGACGTGAAGGACAGCGAGGGAGAGACGCCCCTCCACTGTACATCCATCGATGAGTACGATCCACTCGGGATGAAATCCAAGGATGACTTTACTGAGACTGCTAAGGTTATTTGGATTTTGTTATGAATTTATTTAAAGCTTGTTATCAGTAATCCTAAGGAATTTCTTTTAAAACATTTTATTAAATAATATTTTCTATCCATTAATGCTAGTCATTGGCCTTGGATTTAAGTCCTTGTTAACAATGCAAGGACTTTACAATAAAAATTGTACAATATAGGGCTCCGAATTTGGGTTCTGAGTTTGGGTTTAAAATTGGGGTTTCGAAACCAGTTCCTAATTTTTGGCCTTGGCTTTGTTTGAGTTTTTTCCTTGGCTTTGTGACTCAAATCCTTGTTAACATCGCTGTGTTTATCTTACAGGTTTTAAAATAAATGATAACATTTAATAGATCATGGTTTCCTACCATCTAGCTTTTGTAATTAATTACAACATTATACTTCCATCACATCTAGCTTTTGTAATGAAATACAACATTATACTTATTATGAAATACAACCTAATACTTTCCTACCATATATGTTTTGTAATTAATTACAACACTATACTCCCCTATCATCTAGGTTTTGCTCAACTACGGTGCACCAGTTAATGCGCGAAATGCTCGAGGTGAAACATCGTTGCACCTCGCTGCGCGAAATGAGTTTCAGAAAACGCTTGAGATCCTCGTTCTCGCCGGTGCAGATCCGTTGATCGAAGATAACGATAAAAATAAAGCTGTGGATCTCGTGTCAGAAGGCGATCCCGTTTCAAAACAAATCCTAAAATCAGCGACTGAGGACCGTGAAAGATATCTCAGCGATGCTATTGAGGTGTGAATTTAGTCAATAAATTAATTATTAACTAAATTTAACTGTTATTTAAACTGTCTAACTGTTTTTGTTCTGCCAATAAAATGTGTGTTGATATATTCTAATTTAACTATAAATAAATAAATTATTAGCTATGTTTATTTATTCTTTTATAAGGAATAGTAAGAAATATTTGTATGTAAGGAACATTGCGTTGTTCATTGAATTATATTTGTAAATGTATTAATGGAGTCTCTTTTTGAAGGTAATATGGTCTCACTAAGAAAATAGTAACTGATTGAATGTATATTTTATTGCAACTGCTGGAAGGATAACATTTTTTACAGGCCATTATGAAGCATTAATAAATGGCAAAAGTTTCAAAAATATATACTACACATTTTCAAAAATCAATTTAATTTTACTACTAAACTCGACAACAAATGCTCAATTAATTTTTGCTAAAAGTAGATTGAATACTTAATAAAGCTAAATGCATTTATACAATTTTGTTTACATCTATATATTATTTATATTTATAAATGTAATGCATAAGGTGAGATCAAAAGGTTTCGTCACATCTATGCAGCGCCAGCTTCCCCTGTCAGTTCATCGCCCCTCCATGCTCTCTCTCCTCCGCGGCGGCCCCGGTCGCTCCAGCATAGGCAGTGCCCCTGCCCTCTTCTCCTCCCGCCGCCAGTCCCCCTCCCTCATGGAGGACGGCTACCTCCATCCCTTACCTTCCCCTAATCTCAACTCTTTTCGACATAATACTTCCTCAAATATGAGTTTTTCCAGTTCAAATCCAAACGCTACTCACACTTATAACATCATAGATCCTCGGATAAATCGCTCTGGATTCGACGTTAATCGAGCATCCATTCGGGCGCCATCCCAAAGTTCCCCCGTGTCACCGAATGATCCCCGAATCAGTCAAGGGGAACGTTCCCTTCCCAGCCCGCCCGTTCCCCCTGTTGGGAAAAAGAATGGGAAAGTTTTGCGAGGCTATCCTGAGAGTGAAATATCGAGTTTGTGGCAAGTGACGCCGAATGCTTCAGTTAGTGTTTACAATACGGAAGAACACGCAGCGCATTTATCTAAGAGACTCACGGAAGCAGACAGTCATGAAAATCTCGCAAATAAAACCGTAAAAAATCGCAAAATTAAGCCAAAAACGACTAAAAATAAAACACCACCGAAGTTCGTTCGACCTGGTCTTAGAACTTCTAACGTTCAATCAAAGAAATCAGATGACAATGATGACGATGCGTTTTTTGACGACGATTCTTTCGATACTGTATCCGCCGATTCTCAGGAGTTTATCATAGACGCTGGGGAAACTGTCCACAGGAAACAGTTTGGCAGTCAGGGTAGCATACACGAGTGGGTGGAGGAACAAATTCAAACGACGGTGAAACAAAAAGGTAAACAAAAAGGAAAAGTTAAGAAGTCGAATAAAGTTGAAAAGAGGAATTCGTTTAACAGCGAAACAACAACATGGTCTGCTTCTACGGCTATATCAGCATCACCCCCGAGCCTACCCCCGAGAATTCGTAATCTTTCTAGTTCATCTACGGATACGATTAAAAGACGACCCCCGCCACCTGTTCCTGCAGAAACCGAGGATAAAAGAAAAAAGAGAAAAGTACAGGAACCGATATACGCTAATCAGATTTTTGACGTTGAAATCGATGATAAACCGGGCGGACAAACACTTTTCAGGGTGTTACCCGTTAATCCACCTAGACCAGGTAAAACGCAAGTTATGACGTCTGACGTAGCACATAAATCTATAGAAAGATTCAATGACGATAAATTTGTGGATGCTTTATCCGAAGGGGATTTCTCTTGGACTGAATCTTTGAGTTTAGTTTCGGACGGAACATCGGAAGGATCGAGTCAAAGATTTAAGAGGGGATTGAAGAAGTTTAGATTTGAACAAAAACCAGGGGGAAAGGTTAAGGGAAAAACAGGGGTCGGGGCATCGGGGTACCATTGGGAACATTTGGAAGTAATACCGGAAAAGAACGGAGTTGTGAAATCGAAACAGGAAACGAAAAAATTAGAAAAAGTTACTGAGACGAATAAGAATAAAAACAAAGTTCCGCCAAAAAAAATCTCATCAAGCGAATCATCGTATTCGGATGATGATACTGATGATGACGATGATGATGACGATGATGATACTATTGTTACAACTATTAAACCAACCAACCCAAAACAAATAATCTCTGGAAAATCAACCCCTAGTGTCGTAAAAACCCAACCTTTTGCAAGCCCAACCGACCCAACCGCGACGTCGATAAATTACGACGCTCTTCAACGATTCGCAACTCAACCAACTTTCACTCAGCCGATGATCTTCCAGCCGGTAACTTCGGACTCTTTTCTTCGGAATTCCTCCACCGCGAATGACCCGATTACAGCGGACTACTTTTTTCAGAAATCGATAGCGGATTTAAATTCGGCTTCCGCTGATGATATTTTAGAACGAGTCGGCCGGAAGTTGAGCGATAGGGAGAATTTTTTAGGTTTTCGGACTAATTCGGAATTTTCTGATACGTCATCGGGTCAGAGGTTATCAGGGGGGTCTGTGCATGGGTCGGGTCAGGGGTCGGGTTATGGGCCGGGTCAGGGGTCGGGTTATGGGTCGGGTTCGCAGTTTTTAAATGGTGGTCCGTTGTTGCAGCCTTTTAATAATTGGGATCCCGTTGATCAGATGCAGGTATTTAGAAGTGATCAAAGTTTACAATAAACTTTTATGTTAATTGAATGCGATGTTTAGATTATACTGTGGTTATTGAAAGGTACTATAGAAAGATAATTTAATTGTTTTGGTTAGATTATTTAATTAAAATATGTAAATGATAAGTGAACTATATCTGTGCTTATTAAATATAATTGAATTGAAAATGAATGTAGAATTTTTTATTAAGTAAATGAATGATAATTTGTATGCAGTTTATTTTCTGAATGGGCTTGCTATAAGATAGTAATTATAAAGTATTAAAAGTAATCCAATTTTACAACAAATATATTATATATTTTATATGAATAATCTAGCTGCGATAATTACTTTTTCTTCCAGTTTTATATCTACATCTAGCACAATAATTAGAAAATAAACGTAAATTCATTCTAAATTAATCTATATTTTCTAAGATGGAATTAAAGAGACGATATGAGCAGGAAATTAGTGAATTAGAAAATCATCGACAGCTGGGCTTGCAGCTGCAGCAAGAGAAGATTAGACAAGAACAGCTGTTCCAGCAGATGCAGCTACAAAGATATCAGGAAGAAGCTGAGATGCAGCAAATGAGATTTGAAAATCAGGTTTTTTTTAGAATTACATTATTTATTGTTACTTTGTTGTAGTCAAACATGTATTAATAAGCGCATGGTATAAACTTATAAATACAAATTTATTTTAATTTATTATTTTATTATTATTATTATTTTATTATTTGTTTTATTTAGTTTAATTGTTTCTATATTGTTTAAATACAAGTTTATTTATGATTATTTCTCTGAATACAGACTTAAATTTATCATTTCATGGTTATAGTATTAATTACTTTGTTTTAGTTACAAATTTATATGTAAGTTTTCGGTATGGTTAGGCCTACATGCTATGAATAGCAAGTATAATTTCTTTTAAGTTTTACGGTATATATAGAATTTTAATAATCGTGAATTCTTTAATTTATTTGCATATATTTTTGGATTTCCAACCCCCCTCCGTATTATTTGGATGAGGCAAAGAAATAATTTTGTGTCGAAACTTATATATGAAATTTTTAAATCTACTGAATAATAATTGCAAATTTTTAAAAAGTATTTATCAACTAATTTTAATTTGATTTATTTTATCACTTGTTAATAACTTCATGTTTTGTTTTATTTATCATTAAACTAAATATCGCTAATCTCCATCATTTCTAACCAATAGCAAGACCTACAGCATAACAGATCTGAAAGCGACTCTTCCTATTCGTCGAGCGAACTCTACGAAGAACTTCCCTGCGATAAAATCGACGGAAAACCAGTCGAAAAGAACAGTAATCAAGACTCTGGGGAAAAAGTTCGCGATATAACGTACAAAGGAGAAGCAAAACTGGGTTTCGGAATTTTGGGCGGGAATTCCGTTGGGATTTTCGTGCAGGAAGTTGATAAGAATTGCAATGCGGGGCGTGCGGGGTTGCAGGCTAAAGATAAACTTGTGAAGATAAACGGGAAACCAGTGCGAGGGATGAAGAAGGATGAGGTTGTAATGATGATTCAGAAGTTGATGAGTCAAAAAGTGGATCTGATTGTTGTTAATGATGAGAACAGGTTGGTTGGTTTAATTAAATAAATACATTAATTGTTTTAATTAAATAAATTACTATAGCAATTCATGAAAAACCTGCTATCTGGGCTATTTGATAAAAAATTGAAATTAGAATGTTGTTAGTTATTTAAAAGATTGTATATCTCTCTTTTTTGAATTAAATTAATTGTAATAAATATTAATTAATTGTAGTAATGATTATGCTAAAATTTTATATTAGTTAAAAATGTATGATTGCATATATATATGAATATATGTATGTATTAATGTATGTATGTATAAAATAGGCCTTCATGTACTGTGTACCTTGTAATAACTATGCCGTTGTCACGTTATATTAAACGATTGTTTAACAATATATTGAAATATTCAAAAATATCATATTATTGAAATAGTAAGCGTTTACAGGAATCGAATCTCGGTCTTTTGGTTCTGAGTATGATGTTAGTCCACTTTGTCACTGAGCTTTTTAAGTAATTATGTAATTTAAAATTATTTAATAAGTTTATATTTCCGTAGCATTAGTTCTTATTTAAAAATTAGAACTTGTTTATTTTTATATTTATGATTTTTTTTATAAAATTTTCTACAGGTTTGAAGCAGTGTGTAATAACATGCTCGGTGACTCGTTTCACGTCTTAGCGAGATTTAACTACGTATCCGCTAAAAAAGGTGAACTCAACATTACAGATGGCGATATCTGTCACGTAGTCAATACTATGCCTGATGACACTTTATCTGATTTCTGGTTGGCTCGCAAACTGAAAGCCAATGGTGGGCAAGATAATGAACAGGTAATATATACATATTGTATATTACATACTTGTATAATTATACTTGTATAACTATACATATTGTATATTACATACATGTATTATTATACTTGATTAATTATATACTTGCTTGCTTTCGAGAATAAAATTCTGTTAATACACTTACACTATCAATTTGAAAGGACAATTATTTAATGTCAAATTATTATTAATTAATACATAATATCTATGTATTATTATGTATAGTTTATTATGTATTTAGTATATGTATAATATCATAAAGTAATATCTACAAGCCAAATGCACTGCACATGATAAATAGTCATTTATATAGATTTTAATTTGCCAATCAAATGCTAGACAATCAAAGTACGAAGAAAATGAAACTCGTGGTATTTTCGGCTGGTGTTACATTGATCAAAAAGAAACGTGTAAAATATATCTAATAAATATATATATCTATAAATATATCTCTTCTTTTTCTTTTTATTCCAAACACTTTGTGTTATGAAAGTTCCTTAACTTGTGAACATCTGCTTAATATCTCTCACAATATATTTACAATGTTTTAAATCTTAGGAAGGACTTATTCCAAACGCTCAGAAAGCTATGCAACTAATGGTAAAACAACAGTTGACTGATAACAAGGCGACACCAGGGGCAGACAGAAGAGGTGGTGCATTCATGAGAAGCTTTAAAAGAACAAAATCAAATGATAAAGGTCTGAGTTTCTTTAAATCATTCCAATTAATAATATCATCAATTAATATCAGCAAGTCAAATTGACTTGCTGATATTACTTTTCTACTCTATATTAATTATAGTAATCATAGTCATAATTCATAAAATAAACTCAGAATGTAAATACTTATTAAATAATAATAAAATATTATTAATTAATTATAACTTATTAATTAATCTATGATACCTAGATAAAATAATTCCTGTCTATTTTTCTATACAGCATTTGTCAGTTGTATGAAGTAAGGAGAATTTCTGCCTACTTTTCCAAATAATTTGACTTAATATTAATATCAAAAATTCTATACAGTTTGGGTTTAATTTCCAGGCGACACAGGTTCAGTGGCGGGTTTTGAAGTTACTCCGTATGAACGAGTAATTCAAAGAAGCGTAGAGGCTCGCAGGCCGGTTGTAATCATGGGCCTGTTCTGCAAGTCTGTCTGTGACATGTTGGTCAATGATTCACCAGGAATCTATGCGGTCTGTATGTCTTATATTTAGTCTGCTTTTATGCGATGTAAATAGATGCATGCATTTGTTTGTATATTCTGCGAATGGAGACTTTTTGTATAATTTCGAGGCATTTGTCAAATGGTCAATTTATATACTTTTCAATAGGTCAATTGTTTGATCAATTGTTTGTTTATATCTTTATCCATTTATGTTTATGTTTGTGTGTTTATCCATCAGTCTGTCTGTTTGTCTTTATCTGCCTATTTCTTTCTCTGACTTCTTGTGTTTCTGTCTCTTGGTTTGTTTGGCTGTTTATAGCTTTGCTTTACTGACTATCTACATTTAACTTTCATAATCTTTATAATAAATATTATGGAAAGCATACTGTAGCATAATGTAGACTTGATATATGTATTGATCATCGAAATATATTGACACTAACCAAATTTTATTCCTAAAATGCATAAATGAAACCAAATCATATACCTTATCATGACATGTTAAAGAACCATAAAAAAAGAAAATATAATATTATATTTCCCTACTCTTAAGAAAATATAAGTATCAATGAATAATTAAAACTATAATATAACATAATATAATTATATTCATAACTTCCATGTCGCATTATTTTTGATCTAAATACAATTAAATTGAGCTTATCTATTGTTTATTTCTAAAAGATTCCTACAGTGGATGTAGAAAAGAGAGGGGATGAGGGTGATGTTGATGTTCGAGTGATTCGCGGAATTGTGTCCAAAGGAAAACATTGCCTAATGATAATATCACCAAAAGCTGTGGCTTACCTAAAACAGAACACCGAGCTTAACCCTATAGTCGTGTACCTCTCTCCTATCTCTAAGAATGTTGTCAAGGTTTTTTATATTTCTAAACTGTCATTTTTTTGT
Source organism: Oconnorella tubifera (assembly GCA_034700105.1). NCBI lineage: Eukaryota > Metazoa > Annelida > Clitellata > Enchytraeida > Enchytraeidae > Oconnorella > Oconnorella tubifera. Next base: position 12,241 of record JAQIXG010000849.1, on the reverse strand, counting down.
CGTTTAATATCGAAATTAGATTCATAAAATGTAATTTTTCCGCTAGCTTTGTGGTGTTGAGTTTATGAACAGTTTTGAAAATCTTGTTGAGCTTAATTTATTAGGTTAGCATTTAACATGTTGTAAACTATGAGTGCATAGTAAATGTGAGATGTTTAAGTGTTGATAGCTGAAAATTCAAAATTTCGCAAACATTTTCCAGTTGAGAAATCGGTATTACTTGCACATTAGACTTAAATTTTTGATAAGAAATAAATGATTGACATTTTGGAATTCTGTCAAATATGAAAGTTATGTTTTTTCAACTGATTAAGTTAGTAACACATAATATAATAATTATTGCTATTTGCTTAGTCTCTATTGACTTTTAGCCATCACAATATTCCCTCATTGCTTTGTTATTTCAATACATATTCTTATAATTCTTAAATTTAATAAACTATTTTTCTAATACTTTAATCATTTTTTTCTGACAATGTTTCAGTGTATTTTTCTAACTGGCATTGTCCAAATATGTTGTTATTTTTATTCTTTTCAAAAGGCGATAAGATCGAAATTTGCACCAAACAGTGAAAAGAAGCCGGCCTTCATGTACGAAGAGTCGGTTAAATTTGAGAAGCTACACGGTAATGTGTTCGATGCGATTGTTCCGTTTAAAACTGACAGTTCCTGGTTCAGTTTGTTAAAGGACACCATTGATAGAATACAAAGACTGCCTCGCTGGGAAGTACTCAACAATGAAGAGATAGAAACATTGAATGCAGCAGAGGTAGACTCATCGCCTGATCTCATTAGAACGACTAAGGTAGAATAATCCTTGTAAAAATTGCCTTGTAAAAGTTGCCTTGACGAAATTATCTCTTGAAAATTACAGTGTATAAATTGTGTTGCAAAAATTACCTTACAAAAATTGCCTTTCACAATTTACCTTGCAAAAATTGACTCTCAAAAATTTCCATGCAAAAATTGCCTTTTAAAAAGTACGATGCAAAATTGTTTTTCAATCATTTTCTTACAAAAATTTCCTCTCAATTATTGCCTTGCAAAAATTGTCTTGAAAAATTGCCTTGAAAAAATTGTCTTTCAATTAAATAACTGATAGCAATTTTAAATTGTATGATTGGTATTGCATATAAATGGTTACATTTTGACATAAAGTTTAAACATTATTTCTATTTATTTTCAAGTCTGTAAATTCTAAACGTGAATCGAGTCGCCGAAAATCAAAAACAACCGACGATGTTCCGGATCAAATCCAAGACCTTCTCGACCTACACTCTGGTCGCAAATCCAAACAATCCAACGACGGAATCTACGCCGACATGAGTGGAAACAAAGAAAAAACGCGCGGTAAGAACAAATCATCCGATGACATTTTACGAGATGGCGGATCCGAAGTATCTCCGGCTCCAAAGTCTATACTAAAGAGTAAAAAAGATTCAAGTGTGGATTTACTGAATCAAACTCGAAGTAGCGCAGAGGCTGGTGATGACATTAGTTCAACATCATCATCGAGTAAGAAGGAGGTGAAAGTTTCGGCGTCTAGACAATCGAGGGTTGAGGTTAAACCGCCAAAACCAGCGAGCCCCTCAACCTCTAGAAGTAGGTCAACACCTCGGACGTTCTTTGGGAGAATGAAAAAGGTATTAATATAATAATGAAATAAAAGTAATAAATAACAATATAATAATGATACTTTTATTACATTGAACAAAGTAGTTGCATAATTTATTCATTGATTCATTGCAATTAATGACTACGCTATAAATTAGTAAATAAAGTCAGAACCTATGTTAGGTTGTGACTATTTTTTAGATTTTAGATTTACTATATATAATTTTTTAGTATGTGATTTTTAATAATTAATATTTTTCTATAATTAATATAATTAATTAATGTCATTGTTTCAAAATGTCTGTAAATATATTTATTTCTATTTTTAGGGTCAAGAAACATTGTTATAATGGACGGCAGCTTTTATTTGGTCTTCAATATAATTTATAACAAATCTCCTATTGAAAGGCAGCCAGAAAGTATCCCTACATAGGATCCATGCATGATCGATTGTGAATTTATTCAAAATTCAAATTGTAATTGATACATATCAATTAAATTTAATTGTAATTGATAATTATCAATTTACTATTTGAAACATATCAATTAAATTTAAATTGATGTTTCAACAGATCAAAAGTCAAAACATCATAATGTGGTCAAACGAAGCGTTTAAAATGTTGTAATTTTCTATTGCATTTTCATTGATGTAATGTTTCATTAAGTGTTTATTTTAAACGTTGCAACGTATTTTAACACACACACAGTTTAGTATATAACATCATTAAAATATTATTAAGATATTTAAACTAGCTTTAAGTAATATTTTCCCTAATGTTAAATCAAGGCCAAATATTTATAAATATTTAAAAAGTGGATACAATTTGTATTAAGTATTTAACTATTTTAATACTATTTAAAGTTTAAAGTAAAAACATTATTTCACTAGTTATGGTCAAATAGTTTATTCTTAAATAATGATTCAGTGATCATTTTTAAAACCAGTTTCATTTATTAAATTTAGCCATTCTTGATATAAATAGCTTTAAAAGTGCCCCGATTTTTTGAATTTAAGAACCTTGCAGACTGTTTACATCGAGTCCTACTTTAGTTTGCTATTAATAATTTGTATTTTCTCGCATTACCAATATTATAAGCGAACTATATTATGTTATTAACACTGTATTAAGTAAAATAAATGGTTGAATAATGTGATTAAATGCTGTAATTGTAAGCTAGACTTTTCATGCGCAAACTATTTTTGTAAACTTTATATTGTATATTGTAGCTGTATCGTAGATTGTAGCAATACTCTGGTTGTTTCTGCTATATGAAGTATAAGTTGTCATGTATGTGAAAGACCTTATATACCCTGTTTTTATGTATGAAATTTCGTATAATATGATCAAGTTTGATCATTATTTAATTGTATTTACACTGTTTAGTAGAGATCGATAACTGTCTCATAATTAGCGATCTCTGTAATAACTACGCTCCCTTTACAAATGACACTAGTAAGCATTCATGAGATTAATTAAAAAGACTAATTAAGTAGGCCTCTTAGAACTAAAATGAGCCTAGTAATGTATTTCGTAAAATTGTTTTTTTTTACTTAATATGGTGCATTTTGTCAGAATTTCAGATTACTATGCAAGATGTGCTTTTTCTAATTTATCAACTGAAAATTGTAACATCCCAAGAATGGCATTTCCCTTTGTTACCGCAAGTGGAAATACTAATCAGTTGTTACCACTTCGGTATCTGGCACTTGGTTCTACAGGGTGCGCTGGAAGATTATAAAATTGTTAATGTCTAAAATATTTAACTTAGACAAATCTCAGGTTTTTGAAGTACTGTTGTTTCTGTGCTGGCGTTAGCACTGTCCAGACGATTTTATAATTTATTTCTCAAATTTACAAAAGGTAAACTTTAACCATAACAGCAGCATAGAAATTCGTGTACTGACTTGTTATGTATTTGACGAATGTATATTTTTATGTTTTGTTTTATATATATATATATATATATCTTTATTTTATATGCATGCGGCAATTCCGACATTTGAATATATAGTGCATTGATTTGATTGATTAATATTTGATTATAGAGTGAATTTATTTGATTAATTAATGTTGACGATCTCGTATCAATTATTGTCTAAATGTTTTGTGTAAATATAGAATATAATATATTATATACCGTATGTTATTGTCTTTAGTAGAAGTTATATCATATATTTTTCAAATGAATGCATTGAAGCCATAAAGCTTGCCATTATATCTAAATATTAGCTTCAGAGTCTTAACATTCTGAAATACTATATACATTTATTCTAAATAGTACATGTAATTTCTGAAGTGTATATAATATTATGTCTTTAATTAACTTATTCGATCAAATATATTTTTATCAATGTTGTTCAATATTAAATTACAAGTTCTCTATTATGAAGTTTCGATGAAGTTTCGTTTTAATTAGACCGTAATTCTTAATTTCTACAAGCAACTGGACAAATTATCATAAATATACGACTCATTTTATTCATAGTCTACTCATAAATTATAACATTAGCGCTTAACGCAAACAACAATTTTCGCTTTATTTATTAGTACCAGTATGATCAAATTCGACAAATAATATTCACTGCTTTTAAGCATCATGTTAACTATAGTCAAACATTAGCTTATCCTAAATTAGCTAATTATTTACGGCTACTCCTGCTTAAAAGTATAGGCATTGGTTGCAAATCATCATAAACGCATGCATGTATAATCAATTAAATGAAGTTTACATCTAGTAAAAACATTACTGGCGCAAAACTACATGCGGTACTGTTGCAACAGGCGAATATAACTCAAATTTCAGTACTAAAACAGCGTAAAGTTTATCAAGGTCCGCAGTGGCCGGTAAGCAAACGCAATTCGCCTTGAGCCCGCAAGCCTAGAGCCCGCCAGGAATCATGTTACCGCAGCTGCAACTGGAACAGAACAACGACTTCATTGTATGTACAGAGATGCTGGATGCTCCCTGTCATTGCTTTAGTTAAACCTGACATTCTGACATTTTCATTAGATACCTTAATAACATTTTAATGTATTTTTTGATTTATTTCCAGCAATGATTGTAAAAGTTTAGAATATCTGTCATTTTTATTAGTTCAGGATGATAAAGATTCAGTGACATTTATAATCGTCATCTAATTTCCTTTGAAACTTTCAACTGATTTTAGAAATAAATTAAATGCATTTGTGGTGGGTTTCTGTTGCAGAAGAAGAATGAGAATATGTCTATATTTTTAAATTATGAGGTCTACATTTTTGTGCAATTTAGTCATTATGTCATGATTATAATATAAGCTGATCGATACTGAAATATAAAGATATACTAAAATTAAATTATATCATTCTTATGTCATTAAATGTTCGTTTATCCATCGATAAATATCAAATATTCCTATAGTTATACCAGAATAATAATTAGGCCTGCATTGTCTGAGGTATTTGTACTTATTTCTTAAGTAAACTTTTTTGTATTTCACATATTGTATTATTAGAATTGTGTTCAATAAAAAGAAAAAAATTCTTTATTCTGTCCATAAGTTTATTCCTGTTGAATTACAAAATACACCCAAACACGGTTCTTGAGGACCCTATGATATCAAATTTTACGAAATAGCCTCGACTTGCTCACATTAACCTACTAAAGTTTCTACTGCTACAGATTGCAGACACAGAGTTTCGAAGCCGATAAAATAAACTGTTTTACTTGCAGTGATAAAGTTTGCGTAAAGTTTCTTATATTAACCGGTCTTAACTTTAATTTTAACCAATCTCTCGTTTAAATTACTTCAAATAGTTTTTAACGAAACAATGACTAAACATCGATAAATTATCATTATGAATGTACCTTAATTCAGTAAAAGCATACAGCATCAAATGAATTAAAACGTTAATTTTAACAGTTATAGGCGTACATAATATATAATCAGATTATGTACGGCTATTTACAGATTCTGTACTACCAATCTATATATTTGTTACTCATAGCTTGAAAATCAATAAATTGATTAGGCATATATTAGTTTCGTTTGAAAAGTAGTCAATTAGTTTGATCTAATTAAACAAAGCGAACGATCTAAACCAAAACTATAGGGCATTAAATGTATTGACTTTTTAAACTATAGGACATTCAATAGATATTCATAAAATTCAGTAAGAATGTTGCTTATCCAAGTATATAGGTCTTGGTAATATTATGCCTGTTATGGCTATGCACTAACTTAGACTCTAATATATATTCATAACACGAGAACTCAAGATGTGCACATTGAGTATGAGTTTGTGGGCCTATGTTCCTACTGAATAAATCATCCATTTGCATTTTTCCCAAGAAAGTAAACTTGTTTTAAATTATCTTGCCAAAGTGCCTCCAGTTGAGAAATCTCATCAAAATTCAACCAACACGCTATCATATCAGCTCAGCGAGCTTCCTTACACTTATACACAGTGGCTAAATTTAAACCAGACCATCTATCTCTTTCTGCTCAGGGAATCTCGGGCAATCTCAAGTTTTACCTACCAACAACTTCGCATGCAGTGCACTAAACTTCACTCCAGTTTTAAACTAAACCACAGCTGGATTCCCAGCAGCAATGTCTGAATTGCATGCGAGTTTGTTGAGAAGACGCCCGGAAATTGGGCGTCTTCTTGTCTGCAGTTCTTGAGTCCATTGAAAGAAGTAGAAGCTTGATAACAGCTGCGGAAGTTAAGCAGATTTGATAACAGTTGCTAAAAGTTAAGCAGCTTACTTCCAAGCAACTGCCCATAAGTCCATAAAGAAGCAGCCTATTTTCTCAAGCAAAGGTATATTCCGAGGCGCGCGCTAGGCAGTTTTCAAGCAGGAAAAGAATTTATCTTAAGGGCTCTGGAAGAGTGAGTAAAATGCGTAGGCATAATTTGATGCGCGCTTCTTCTCGAGATTCAAGAAAGGCTGTAAAGTTTACGAGCTGATCAGTTAATGCTAGTTGGCCAGAAGCATGCTGAGTTATTAGAGGTTCGCATCTGGACTTGAGAATTCTACAGTTCATTTCGTCTGAATTTGACCAAAGCAGGGAGCTTCAGAGTTGAGTTTCCAGTTAAATAAAACTCCCAGAACTTCTGCAATGTTCAGAACTTTGAATGTTTGAATCGGAGAAGGACGACTTAGAGATAAGTTACTTTACTGTCTGTGTGCTCTTATCTTCTTTGCTTTATTGAATTTGAAATTTAATTTTAGCGAAAGTTTATAGCAACTTTATGATTCTTATCAGTATTAAGAATCGTGAACTGAATAAAATAATTATTTGTAAATAATGTATTTAGTTTGTTATATAAATTATTATGCAGCTAAAATTGTTTTGAAATAATGAAATAAGCGACTGCATCAATTGTATGAAATTCTGATGTTGAAACTTTTTAGGTCCAACATTAGTAGTCTTGTTATAGGACCTTTATTTCTGTAGTTAGAAGCAAAAAAATGAAAACAGTACTATTAATATCAGTATTTTTTAAACCTTTTATTGAACAGATAGGGCATAATATTTAATTATCTCTTTTAATAACTAAATGAACTTGATAGTTTAATGACGATTTAATCTGTTTTGAGTGATTTATATACTAACACTCTCCGTTAGCGTAAGAGTAGACTTTATATTATACATTTTTGTTTGTTATATTGCTATGGACTTTGAATTCTGAATATCACATGATATTTATTTAGCACAAATTATATGCACAGAAAATATAATAGATTTATTTAATAATATCTAGTTTAGGCTACATTCTGGTCTAACCAATGTTCTAGTTATTTTAATTAAGTGATGGCTCAACGTGTTTTGATATAAATCTTTTTTGCATTAGATTTGGTTCTTTGTATCAAATTTCATCTTAGATAATGAAAAATGTGATTCTTTTAAAATATTTATTTTTAAAAAGCTTGTTGAATTACATAATCAACGTCAGTTATTTATATAATCTAATATTTGTGGCGCGTGGATGACGCTCGTTCATCATAGATTTTATGATTTTAAAACAATACGAATAGTTCTCAAATTATACTGCATTTAGCATTACAGTATGTGATAGCAATATGAAAATATAGCATTATTCCATGCGACTCTAATACTAATAGGCTTATTACATTATCTTAGTTTGTAACTGTAATTTAGTCTAAACTTAGAATTTTCACAGTAAATTATATCACAATTGTTTTTTAATATTTAATTCTATAATATATATATATTTTTAATATTCTTTCTTAACTCTTACTCTACATTTGCTGTGTTGCGTTTTTTTCTGTGAATAAAGCTATAAATTTAAAATCAATATATTTATAAAGTATAAATTTAATTAATTTTTAATAAAAAATCTAACGTGTATCATGTTCATGATACAATATCATGAATGATATTCACCAATCCTGAATTATGAATCATACGTTTTGTATTTATAAATGGACCAATGGACAAGCTTGATAAAGGATGATACGACGTCACGATTGATATGAATTATACACACTCTCGATGATACGAAGATGATATATATATGATATAGAATTGATTATGATATAGACGTTAGAATCTCCGTACTTCTTTCACAGTCCGTAGTTTCTTATGATATTTCTATGGAATGTAAAGAAGTACGTTGCCTCTAATCGTCGATTACGTCACATCTGAGAGTTAGAGCAACATTTCAAATAAAAATTCAGTTGACAGAATGCAAAAGATAAAAATATTAATAAAAATTGATTACAATTGATTTTGTTCATTAATATAAAAAGTTTTAAAAGTTTATTATATGTAGACTACTGAAGTTATTACAACAGAATAATATGTGTAGGCCTATGTAGAATGCAGTGTTTAACAAACTATAGAAGTTTACGATTTTTTAAATCTTCATTTGTTATCAATCGGACTAAATGAGGCAATTAATCAATTACATTTTATCAATAATTTGTTTACTAAATATGAGATATTTTAATGTTTATTTTCATTATTATTTTGTACTCAAAAAATCACTTGGCCTCTTTGTCTTATGTTAAACTCTAAAACTTCGTCTTAAACTTGTTTAGTTAGATTTCTTGCTATCATTTCCTGTATTTTGAAACTAACTATACAGTTGTTTAAAATAAAAAAATTGCAAGTGTAAGCAAGCTAAAAATAAATTAAATCTTTTTAGATGTAAAATGAATCTTCGTGACCATTGTTCGAAAAGGATTTATATTCTAACAAATTATACGGTAGATGCATACCATACATCTAATCTTATTGAATATCCATCACAATTTCAAATAACTTTTCATGCAGCAATTCATCTTCAGAATCGAACAGCCGCAAATAAAATACCGCCCTTTATCAGCATTTTTCTTTTAATTAAATGAATGCGCCATACTAACCAGCATCAAGCTATCAGTAGCTGCAGACACCAGTGTATTAACTCAAAAATAAAGTAGAGCCTTCAGTTTTCGCTTAGTCGTAGTAGTTTTAAAATAGCATGGATGTACACAGCTGTTGAAAATCGCCTGCCAGTGTGTGAGTCATGGTACGTATATGTGTTGCAGAAACTGTAGCAGCTAGGTACAGAGAGTAAAAGTTCGATAAAGTTTTAGCAGTGCTGGAGTTTATTACCAGCTGCAAGCTGGATGAATCAGTGTGATGTTAAGATATTGGATTGCTGTATTTGACTACTGTAACAGCCTCTGTTGTATATTTGTTGCAGTTTGAATAAATACAAATATTATACCTCCCAGATTATGCAATTTATTAATAAATCAAATTATTAATTATTTTATTGACTTACTTATTTGTTATTAAAAAATAAGCAGATCGTAATTTACATAACTTACTAGATTATAAATTGAATTAATTGTTCATAAAATATAAAGATATTTATATAAAGATATTTATAAGATAATTTACTGTTCTTTTCATAACTATTATATGAAATCAATTTATTTACTTTAATTTATTGCAACTTTTATGCACAACGTGCAGAAACATCTTGCAATGTCAAATAACATTACCGTAATCCATTTACATCGAGTAACAGTTAAAATTAAGATTAAAAAGTGTTAAAGTTAAAATCAGATTAAATCTTTATCTGATGTTTATATTACTTTTAGATGTTCTCACTGATTTGTAAGATGAAGAGGCAGAGTCTTTTGAAATGACAGATTTGCAACATTGCTTATAAAGAAAGTAAGTTTATAGAAATTCTTAAATGAAATTTTATAATTACGTTAATTACAGTAAATTAATAATTCAGTATTAAGTCCAGTTAAGCAAAAGCTTTGTACTTATTGAAGCTAGTAACTATGTAGTTATACAACTAGTTCAGCTTGTCTAATTCTAATTAGGGGGTTAGAATTCGGGTTAATTCATTTGATAGTCTAGATCTTGTTCTAGTTTAATTCAAGAGATGCTTGATAATTTTCTTGAAAATATAATTTAAATTCTTGTACTATACTGACAGTTTGTGAACTATTAAACTCCTTGTGCTTAATTATGTAATTATACAGTTTTTATATAAATCTTTTATTTCACCCAAATATAGCATATCTTATTATATTAATATATAAATATATTTTATTCGCTCTGATACCCAAAATATTTGTTATTTGTGTGAAATAAAATTCAGTTCATAATTTTGACTAATTTATGAAGCAAGAGTTTTAATAACAAGTTTTAATAACTGTAATAAAACCGAACTGTAGCTTTTCAAATTTAACTGAAAATTTAAATGCAAATTTAAAATTTGAATGCTGCCATATTTAAAACATAACGTCCATTAAACATGGCAATATATTTGTAATTTAATATATCTTATTACACTTGATATTATATTAAATACATTTATTTGAATATGTTTATTTTCAGAAATCTAAACCAACTTGTGATGAAGACGAAGTTTATTTGGACAGTTAACTCAATGGATCGCTTTACAATTGTTATGAGACACCAGAAAATAGCAATGAATTCATGATTGATTTATTGTAAAGTTTCATCAGTTTAATTGTTAAACTGTAGTTTGTTGCCAGCTGAAGTTTTTGTTCGTTCAGTAATACCGGCTCAGTATATTGTGTAGCAAATGAATCAATTCCTGTATCTTTTTAATTGGTTATAAATTTAATGGAATCATTCCATAGTTTAATTTTATAGTTTTGATATATTTTAGATTCTTTATTTTGGTTTTTAGTTTTAGTGTGTATTTATGGAATTGTTTCTTTGCTGTTTGTTGTTTGAATTACCTAAGATGTATAGTGTGCATGATCAACGTAAGAAATACAAAGAATTTTCGCTTAATACTTTGTATTTCAGTTAAATATTTAATATTGTGATATAAGTGTACCCTTTATTCTATTATTTCTATTGCTTACAATAAAAATTTTTAATCAAACGACTTTTGTTCATATGCTAAAGAAATCAACGTAGAATTATTAGATAACTATCAGCAATAATCATTATTAAAATAACAAATAACATACAATAATGCTGTATGTTATTTGATAAAATAACATCATTGAAATAATGTTATTTAACCGAAAATAAATTTAACAGAAACTTAGCTAATTTATAGGCGTCTTGTTAAAGGGTGCAACAACAAGCGATATTCGTTCAGAAAGTTTCTGTTATCGAATTTAAGATCTATTGATTCATAACTCGAGGATATTAAACCACTACGCCATTAAATCGAAATATTTCTCTTTTGTTTTACATAATTTTTTATTTTCTAAAACCTTTAATGCGAAACAACTAATAAATAAATCAAAGCATGTATGCAATAGTCAAAATAAATAAAAAATGAAATCTGATTTAGAAGTAAACGGATTGTAAATATTAAATTTAACACTAGAAATAAGCATATTTTCCATATTGTATTTCATGATTTTTTAATAAATTTTTAAAATACTAAACCATTAGACCAAATAGCTTAACTTGAACAAAATCCCTAAAAATCTACACAAATAAATGTACAAACATTTTCCAATAATCTATTAGGAACTATCCTCAAACCTAACTCTAATACAATCATAACTCTAACTGAAGTAGAAAAGCACAAATCATGAACTTCGTTATTCTAAGATAGAAATTACTTATTATCTAATGTAACATTATAATATATAGAAGTTAATGTTATAATGTTTAACCTACAATTTTGCTTTTACCCCTTCTCCCTTTTCCTCCCCTCCTACGACGATGCTTATTTTTTTTTAACTTTTGAACTACAAAATTTCAGAGGTTTAGATTTCTCTCATCTTTGACACGATTGCCTGTAGTCCCTCCCTCAGGATCGTATTCAGGAATTTACTAAGAGGGGGGGGGGGTGGGAGGTTTCCTTCAAAAATTTGAAGCCATGACCTCTTGTTTTTGGTTATCACTCAATTTTGTTCTTCATTTCTATGTATTTGGCTCTAAATGTATTCCTGCATCCAAAGCAAAAAACTACATCGTCACAAGGGGGAAATTTTACAACTAAACTCGCATTTTGAACATAAAAAAATTGCTTGGACTTCCAATTGGATTGATATTTTATATGACGTAATGTTTAATTCTGTATTTTTTCTATCTTTGCTCTTTCATTTCCTTGTAATTATTGCACTAATTTAATTTGTATTATGTTATATTTGTGCAATAATTACAAGGAAATGAAAG
>JAQIXG010000848.1:0-26832 GCA_034700105.1 Oconnorella tubifera | reverse complement strand
CATTATATATTCATTCTGAGGTCGCCGTAATTAAATGCTAAAATTCTTATATCTTTATCCTTCTGTTGACAAATCTATAGTATTGTTTTCAACATGATTATCATATATTGAAACTTTAACATTTCAATAGTTTATTTTTATTACTGTTAAATTTTATATTGCTATTATTGTTGTTACATCTAGTATCTTTGTGATACTTTATATATTTGTTTATTTTAGATGTGGAGGCACTGATCACATTCAGCGCAACTGCCCAAAGAACGCCGGTGGTGGTGGTGGCTTTGGGAATGATTCCAACATGCGCTGTTACAACTGTAACGAAATGGGCCACATGTCAAGAAACTGTCCCGTCGAAGCTTAAACGTTTAGAAGTTGGTTGAATATTGCCACTCTGTGCAATAAACATTGCCACATTTTGGGCCATGCAATGTTGTGGCTTGCATTTATTGGGCGCTTATAGATTCTCGGATGCAAGCTATTGCTAGAAACTTGTAAAAAAATGTTCTGTTGATCATTGTGTAGATCACAATGTTGCAATTAATGTTTAAACAACTTTATTGAGATGTTATGGAATTGTTGATGTTGGTTTGAAAACATTATTGCTCACTCACGGGTATGAAATTTTAATAGGAATCGGTTTTAAAGAGCTCGGTTCACATCAGTATTTTGTGCTGTTTTGAATTTAGTTTAAATGTGTTGGTAAAATAATAAACTGTGGCGAATATTCGGTGTCTTGAGACGTTGAGAATACTGTATTTCTGCTGCGTAGGTTTTTTGAGATTGTAGGAACTTTGTGATTTGAACTTTGGTAATTGGTGTTAGAATTTCTGTTGAAAGTTATTATGAAAACTGATTATTTACTTAAGAAAAGTAAGTTGAGTGTGTCTTCACTTGAATTTTGCTTTATAACAAGGTTTTATATGAAGGGATATTACTGCAAGAGTCTGATAGTAATTTTTTACACAAAGAACATGTAAGATTTTGTTGACAGTTTGCTGTGTCTCAGTAGGTAAAGTTTGTTTAATTTTTAAATGGTGGTTACTGTATCTATTGTTTCTTTCTGCTGACTTCATTCCTGCATTTATTCACATTAAAATTATTAATAAACATGTAGCTATTAAATGCATTCGTGTGATCGGAAGAATATTAAATCTTCTAGTGGCTAATTTTTTTTTAAAATAACTAAAATAAAGAGTCGATTCTCCCAATTTCTCCGGGAAATAATGGTATTAGTTTCTTCTGCTCCAAAATACAGGTAAATCTCCCTTCTCCAGCCGGAAGTAGAAGTGCAATGCTTTCACTACTGCCTCTCCCCTCCACTCTTCCCAAATGAAGGCAACTGAAGTAAAAATCGATTATGCCTTGACTTGATTACTGATTCTGCATAACTTAAGGGCTGGGCTTAGTTGAGGGGTTGTCTTGCCAGGGGTCTTAGAGCTTGGGGGCCCTGCATGACTGGAAGGGTAGCAACATTAATTTCATATCTTACAAAACTTCCAATATATCTTGCAAATGTCACTCGTCAATTTGTGAATACAAAAGTGATTTATAAATCTAACCCTATTTCTACACATTTCAAACGTAATCGACTTCAAATACCAAAACGCTCACAATATTGAATATTATTATTAATACCTATAGGCCTATGTATTATCTTATTTATTAAAAATAACTATTCCGATATTAAATTATTGCAAAAATGTAGCGAAATTAATTAAGTCTTTTTATTTACGAATATAAATCGGAGATTATAAGAGAAATGACGAACATCTTTATATCAGGGTTCTGGGGAATGAGTACCGTGTGTATGGGACTGTTTATGTACACGCGTAAAGTTTTACCTAAAGGCAAAGACGCCAACTTTAACAGTTTTCAGCGCACTTATGTTATCATCTATCTACTGGCCACGGGTATGTAAAACGTGTAATTTATATTATAAATAAATGAACGTTTTGTAGAGTGTTGTTAGATTGTTTTAAAAGGTTTGAAAAAAAGGTTTTTTTTAAACGATAGTTTTAGATTGATAGTTCAGAACCCTGATAGTTTAGATGGACACACTCTATTTAAAGTGAAAAAAGTGTTTAATAAAATTTAGATTGATCCAGTATTGATTTAGTATTGATAGTCCGGTATTGATTTCCCTGGTAAACTTGTTTCTTATAATTATGGAGGTTTTTGTATCGGATAGTATTAAAGGATTTTTTTATTAATCATTTTTTTTAGCACACTTTAGGACTGGAGTGATAGAATAATATTCTCATTCCATTCTTACTAAAAAAATTACATTGAATTTTTTCATTTTTCTATCTGCAGTTTAAAAATTACTATCTCGAGATGTACTAATACGATTCATTTATATTCGTTAATTTCAAATATTGAGTTATGAAAAAAAATTGATATAAAATTACCGATATGTTTCCTTATTTTGTTTCTGCAGCCAGTGATTGGATGCAGGGTCCGTATATTTACGCGCTATATGAAAACTACGGCATGTCAACGCATGATATTGAACTTCTCTTTGTAGCCGGCTATGGGTCCAGTATGATCTTTGGTACTATCATAGGATCCTTTGCTGATAAATTGTAATTGAATATTTTATGGAATATTAAAGTTCAGAGTTTTTTTACTATTGTCATCACTTTTTAAAGGTTTAATTTACCTTTTAAATTAATCTGCAACATTTGTCTAGAATATGATGTAATAACTTTTGGTGCTTTATTTAGTAGATTATGTCAGTTTAATTGATTAATTTTTGCTTTTAATTATGTAACTTTTATTTCTATTTTGTTGTTGTAATATAGTCTATTACAATTATAATTTATTGTAAATCTATTGTTTTGATTTTTATATATTAAAATAATTATTTATTTGAATAACATAGTTACTAAAACTTTTACCAAAAATATGATTTCGTTGCTTTTCTGATGTTATTGGCTTGTGTATAACTGATTAAATTTATCAAATATTTATATAAACTCTTAATTTCTGCAGTGGTAGGAGAAATAATTGTATTCTCTACGCAGTTATGTACAGCCTAGCTTGTATCACTAAGGTATTTATTATAGTATGATCATTTTTTTTATGGCATAAATTCTAATAATCATTTAACTAGTCATTTTCATTCAGTACCTCATATTTCATGCTCTCTCAAGTCTACATTTTCTAGCGTTATTGTTATCATTTTATACTGCAAATTTCTGTTTTCCGTTTGCGATAATATTATTATCAACATTTTATTCCGCTGTTTTTAGCATTCCAGTAACTTTACGACGTTATTTATTGGGCGGTTGTGTAGCGGTGTAGCGACGTCAATTCTTTGTAGCGCTTTTGAGTCTTGGCTTATTTGTGAGCATCATAAGGTTTGATCTACTTTTAGTCTACTTGCGCTGGAACTAAACTAAACGATTTTTAAGTTATGCAAATACTGGCAGTGGGTCCACAACCTCCCTTGACTACTAGAGGCAGTCAAGGGAGGTTGTGGAGGTTATACCCACCGCCCCTTGGAGGCAAAAGAATTTTTTAGTTATGTTACAGATGTGAGTTTAATGGTGAAACCCTTCGATGTGACAATGTAATGCAATTTTTTTAAATATATGTATCCAATTCATTGGATATATGTATTTAGAGACCAAATAAAAATAAATGCATTTGATTAAGAAAGAAATAAATGATAACAAAGAAGAAAGAAAAATGTTCATTGTTCCAAATTTCTGAGGAATCCCCCCCACTGCCTTAGTCAATTTCTGGCTGTGCCATTGAGTGATAGAAAGAGTATTTGGTTGTATAGGAATAAACCATGAAAGAAATAGTAGACTTTGTTTTCTATTAGCTATTTACATTTTAAGAAAAAATGGCTTTGTCTATTAAGATTCTTGCTTGTATTAAAACGTGTCTATGATTTAATTAAACTTGTGTTTATACCTCAGAGAGGTTTTGATGAAGGATTATTGTCCAGTATTTTCTCTCACGCTGTTCTTGGTAATTCCCTTGTGGCAATATTTTCCGGCATTGTTGCTCAACTGTCTGTAGAACAATTTGGTTTTGTGTAAGAAATATTGTAGAACTTTATTCTATATAAATTTAATTAAATTCTAATATATCTATTGATTATTTAAATCTTTTTAATTTGTTCTAATATAAAAATTCTAATATATGGATTACTCGTATCTAATATATGTGTATTACTGAAATGTATTTAACTTCACCGCTGAAATGTGACCTTGATTTTATATAGATATTTGAATCTCATTAATAGCCTATAATCTAGACATTAAGCACTCGTTAAGAACTTAGGAATTAATGTAAATTAATAAGAATACTATTTATTATTGATAAATTAAAAAATCATTTATGTTCGATGCTCGCAAAAGCTGACTTTTATTGCGCTGTTTAGTAATTTAAGACTTCAATTTAATAAAAGTATATTGCTAAAACTTTCTTAATTCATTAAAATATTCCTAAATGCCTTATTGATATCATTGAATAATCTATCGATACTATGTTGACTATCGCAGAGCTCCGTTTGATCTCGCTATTGTGCTACTGATTGTGATGACGATACTGATAGCGTGCCTGTGGGTTGAGAACTATGGTGACGCTACTGCGCCGTCGCTGCATTCATTCGGCAATGCTTACGCTATGATTAAATCTGGTTTGTCTTACCTATAGATGGTATTGCGTTAATTTATCTAAAGACTTTTGGTCTATGACCCTAAGTTCTGGTGACATTTTGTCTATCAACATTTTGTCTACTACAATATTAGGGTTAGGGTTAGTTTAGTAGTTAGGCTAGGTATAGTGTTATATTTAGGGATAGTTTTAGGACTGGGGTTTGGACTATTGTTACATACATTGGTCTACTATAAGTCTATAAGCCATAGACTTATAGTTGACCAAGTGGTAGTGTTATAGACCAAATGTTTGTAGCAACTTGTTGCCTTTTAGATGGATTGAAGTGTTTTAACTTGATAAATATTTTACTTTATAGATTTATCTTTTAATATTACATCTTATTCACAACAAGGACATGAATTGTGAGATTATGCTGCAATGATTAGCAATGATTAAACACTTAACGTTACAAGATTTTTGATTGATTTTGGTCACTAAACTGTGTGTTTATCATGAATTTTATATCTTTAAACACTTTTTGTTCATCAACTGTGTGTTTATACAGAAATTTTTATCAATTATTAACATTAATTTTACAAGATATTTTCATCATTTTGTTCAGTACATATCACCTTTTTTATAGGCTGATTTGACATTAAACTGTTAGTAAACAAATGAGTGTTTGATTTAGATGGTAAGGTACTGTGCCTGGGTCTCATTCAGTCACTCTTCGAAGGTTCTATGTACACTTTTGTTCTTGAATGGACGCCTGCACTTACGCCACCCTATGACAATGACGATGAGACCGTGACATTTGAGCTTCATCATGACACGAGGCCTACGACTGACACTTCTGACACCGAATATCATTCTGCCACGATACCTCACGGATACGTTTTTGCCGCTTTCATGGTGATTTTTTTTTTCTATACAATTTTACTGATTTTTATCAAAATTTTGATTCTTTTAGTAGATTTGGTCTTTTGAATCATATCGGTATTATATATTATTTATTATTATTTTTTATATTTTATTTATTTATTGTTCATATTTTGAAATATTAATTATAAATTTTTGCTCGGAAGTTACAGGAAATTTGTGAGTCTATTTTTTTGCAATTGGTTTATGAGAAGTATAAATAATGGAAGAGGAACTGTGTAATTACGAATCTGTTGAAATTCTGTTAAGGAATAAGGAAAGATTGACTTGGGAAATATATCTTCATAGACTTACGATAAACTTGGGAAAAACTGAAATATATTTGGTTATAAAGTTCATATTTAGTTCATCTTTTGTTATAAGAGTTGCGTTTGGATTCAGGTCACATTACTTAGAATCCAGTTATCTCTCTTACAATACTGTTCGTGAATTCTTCAATTATT
This sequence comes from Oconnorella tubifera, assembly GCA_034700105.1. Taxonomy (NCBI): domain Eukaryota; kingdom Metazoa; phylum Annelida; class Clitellata; order Enchytraeida; family Enchytraeidae; genus Oconnorella; species Oconnorella tubifera. The sequence goes on along the minus strand of JAQIXG010000848.1, from coordinate 20,839 downwards.
GTTGCTGTGAGGATTGTATGGTGTTACGGTCTCAATAGTAAATAAAACTAATCCGAATGGACATTATTGTCTTTCCTTTGAAGTGCCAGTTTTGATCTTCTTTGAAGTCCACACTTTGATCTCCTCCTTCTACTTTTGACACCTTAACATCCCAACTCGGTAAATAATAAAAAGACCGTTTTGTCGCAATACCAATTTGAAAATGCTAATTCACAAATGAAAAGATTTGTATGCTATCATTAAGTTGTTTTAGTGTTGCACTTCTACAGGTCGCTATAATGACAGGTTCTTCTTTGTTCAAAATCCTGTCAAAACACGCAGACGTGGAATCTTTCATGAGGTCATTTTAACTCAAATGATATCTCTTTTTTATTCATTCTATCTTTTTCTTTTCTTGATTTTTGAGAATTAGTTTTTAATGATATTCTAGTTCTTTTCTCTCGTTATATTTGTGGTAGTCTCAGTATTCGGTTTAGTTTCAGGTTAACAAAAATCGATTATCATTTTTGGCATTTTCTTTTTATTTACAAACTAAAACAACACTAGTAGATCTGTGTTTATATTAAATAATATAAATATTGGATCATTAGTTACGAGATATTGTATTCCAAATGTAATGTATTTTATTTAGAAGTCATGCATTTTTTTAATTTGATTTTATAATTTCAGGCCGGTTTTGGTTACAGCCGCAATAACGCTTGCTGTTCCTATTATTTTTGAAGGAGTGAGTATCTTTTGAAATAATCTGCCTTTCTGAGAAAATTCATTAATTTTTAAATAATAGATTTTTTAATAACTGTTAGCAATTTTGACCTCTTATTGTCTCTTTCTTTTATTTATTTAATTTATTTTTTCTTATAAAATGGTTATTGTTAATTGAATTAATGTGAATCGGGTTAATATTTGTAATTATTGTGAATTGATATCAATATAGTGGTGTATTTTTTTTGTATTTAATTTTCTTTTATAAATTCATCTATGTTGATCTTTTTGAAATGTTTTATTTGATGCTTTTGATAGAATCAGTTGATAATCTTCATCAGTTTCATGACATTTGAAGTTTGTGTTGGCATCTTTTGGCCTTCTCTCAGTACGATGAGAGGCAAATACATTCCTGAAAAAAGTACACAGATCTTACTTATAGTTTTTATATATTTTCTAATTTTATAAATTTTACATTGCAATTTAATAAATTTAACTGCAGTTAATTAGTAAATAAATTATTTGTCAAATTGTTAAATAAATTTAACGTGAACAGTTTCAAGGGGCCGGGGGGGGGGGGGTGATGCTAAATTTAATTTTACTGGTGATTAATGCTTTCTAGCCATTAAACTGAATGATTTAAGGTCAGTGCTGAAACTATTACCAGTTAATATTTTATAAGATTTTTTAGTTATAATCAAAGATAAATTATTTACTGCATTGCATCGAGAATTGAGATTTCATTTTTAACTTAATTTTAGTTAAATTAATCAATTATGTCGCTAAATAGCCTTTGTGCTGATGTGACATTAAGCATCATATAATAAACAAATCTCTTTAGCTACCATATGGGGGATGAATGTTCTTAGAAAATCTCTAATTATTCAGCTCAAAAATGTTAGCTTTGGTCGTTGGTTATTTTATGTTGGTTTTAAAATACAGTTTATTTATTTTGTACAGGTCGAGCTACCATTATGAACTTGTTTCGAGTTCCTCTCAATTTTCTCGTTGTAGTGATTTTAACTCAGGTAATCTTTCCTTGCTTTTTTTTGTTTATTTAAAATGTTTCGATGGGCCGAAGAAAATTGTATTATAAATGTCATTCTTGTATTTCAAACTTATATTATATTAAGAGCTTCTTGAAAAATGATCTTACTTTGAAAATCAATTTCTTTCAAGTGAATATTTAGTTATATAAATAGGTATATTTATAAATTTGTTTTATATAAAACTTTAATTGCAAATTTGTGTATGTTACAATATTTGTATAAATGTTAGAAAATTTTGCTTCATAAATATCTAGCGCGTTGCGATACTTAATGTAGCCGAAATGGTCATTTATCAAATCAATAAAAGTTTAACGTCTGTTTAACCGTCGTGGGACGATGTCGCGCGACTTTAGGACTTAAATCCATGAGATTATGGGCTATGGCGCTGAATTTTTCTGAATTATATTTCACGCTGCTATAATATGCACAGATTGTTTCTGCCTCTTTTTGTAACATATGGAAGTCAAAAAATTAGATCTGGTTTTATATTTACGTTTTTCTATTTTTAGCTTTACATTATTCACAAAGGAAATTCTTGTACTTTGTTAAGAATTAAGTTACTTAAAACTTTTAGGTAACTTAACTCTTTTTAAATTAGTTTCTGAACTTTCATTTCATATTATGTTACTTAAAGAGCCTTTTGTGCTGATGTGACGTTAAGCGATCAAACAAATATTATTTTGTTGTGTAGAATTTTTCAATGCCTGTGATATTCCGATGTTGTGTGATTTTTCTGCTGTTAGCTTCAGTTTGTCAACACATCTTATATCGGTTGGTTGCATTGCTTTTATTTTGATTGAAACTAAATTCAAGTTTTATATTTATTTTGCCCTCTCTGAATGCTTTGCTTTATCTTAAGTTAACCTATGCTAAAACTTGAGTAAAAAATCTTTATATCAATTACTAACTGAATAAAATTACAAATTTAGCGTTGGTCATTTTATTTGAAATATTTTGTTGAATTGCATCAGGTTGTGTTCTCTCAAATCTACTTCTATTGCTTCACCGCAATCATGTGAGTTTAATTGTCTACTACTCTAGTCTTGTTCGATGAATTCTAATTATAACCATGAAACATTCTATGTAAAAACGAGTTCTGTTAAGGTTACGTTAAGGTTATGTCTGGATTACTGTATTATATGAATTAAGGTTATGTTTAATGTCTGGATTACTGTATTATATGAATTAAGGTTACGTTTAAAATCTGGATTACTGTATTATAAGAACAATGTTGAAGACGTAGCTGTCAATTTAATCGTCTTACTAAGGGGTGCTTCTATTTAGAGAAATAGTGAGCTATCGGGGATTCGACACCTGAACGTATAGATTTTGAGCCCATGCGCTCTAATGGACCACTTCTATAACAGCCTTGGATTGTTGCATCACAATAAAAGCTAAGCTTTTTTAACTATACAGTAGTTGACTTAGTAATAATGAATAGATCTTTAAGTTATAAAATCTAGTTATAAATGTTCTGTCTTGTTATAAATTCTGTTTGTACGTTGATGCAATCTGTTTTCATATTCTAGAAACATCTGAAACATCAAATACAGAACAAATGCATACAGACTCTTTCATTGTTGTCTACTATAGCCTTTCTATTGCAATTGAGAGATATTGAATTCTGTATCGACGTTGTAGACTTGACTGTAGCTGACTTTCTGGTATGCGAACATTTCGTCAAAGGACGATTTGTCAATGGACTGTCAGTCAAGGATATTTGTTAGGTTTAGGCTTAAGGTTATGGTTAGAGATAAGGTTAGAATTAGGGTTAGGAGTTATAAGAATTGTCCGTTATAAAAATTGTCCTTGACGAAGAATTTAAGTCCATTGATGAATCGTCCTTGAACCTAATGGTATTAAGCATTGAATGAAATAGTTATGTAAAACCCCATTCCATAAACACTGATACACTATACTTTGTTTTTCTGTAAAAGATTGTGTCAGTGTTTCGTGTTTGCTGCTGAATTTTTATTTTCAAAACATCAAATTGCTAGGTTTATTTACAAATTAATTTTCCGTCCAATTGAGGCAGTTGAATTGTTTTTAGTTTTATCTGATCTTGATTTTTTATTGATGTACTATTTAATGTTTGCATGAGATGTGAGACTTGTTATATTTTATTTCTGCAGTTTATAGGTAACGATTTATTTTATTTTTTTTGCCATATGCAGATTTTAATATAGTTTCTAATTTAGAGTATGTTAATTCAATAATATTATTTCAAAGGCTTATTTTGAAATTGTTGAATAGGCAGTATATTTTAGACTTATTTTTAAAAAATGATATAAAATGTTATTTATTGCCGGTGAATATATTGTTGTTAACAGTGGCCGCAAAAGTAAGTTAAATTTTTTAATTATCTATAGTAAAAGTGTTTATTATTTATTAAAATAAAGCATTAAAATAAAATATTGTATATAGGTATAAAATCTCTTGATGTGCATAAGTTTAATTATTTGATATGCAAAAGTTTTATTTATAAATTGATCTATTTGATGATTTAACTTTATTGTTTGAAATATTTCATTCTGTAAAGTTACAATGAGAAAAGTATAATATAATTACAAAAGATTACAAAATTTAACTCGTCATTACTGCAGAATCACTGTACCATTTCTTCTTTGTGTTATATAAAAGTTTTACATTATAATGAAGTTGTTTTCATTTAGTCGATAATATAGGAAAAATGTTCAACTGTAAGTCTAGGCAGTAATTATTACGATGTGCTTTCAAAACATATCATTTGACGAAATAATATGTAGCATTATGAATGCTGTGTATTATTATTATTATTGTATATTGAAATATGACAGATTTATTTATTTAATATTGAATGTAATATGTACATCTTTATTATTTAATGATATATATATTTAGATTTTTTGCATTTTATTGGATAGATTTAATAAGAATATTAGTTACAACTGTTAGTGTTAACAATTGTATTTTATTATTTATATTATATAAGGCTAAGTCTTATTTTGTGTCGATATATTTCTCAACTGATTCTTTTCTTAAATTATTGTCAATTTCTGCATTGCCAATTTTGTAACTATATTGTCTATAAATTACTAATTATAGTTATACTAATTTTGCAATCTTTACTGTCTATTCTTTTATTAATATTAATTGTAATTTCAAATAATTTTTTATATTTTTAGTACTTCTTTATGATTTATTTATTCCTTGATGTTTTGGCAACAGTTACTTTAATGAACTGAAATAAAATGTTGCATTGAGTATTGTGATTTATTTAACGTGGAAAGTCAAAATGGGCCCGACAAAATTGCCCCACATATTAATTCTTAGAGTTACAGATAAGGTAATTATTTGGGTTAGGGCTAGAATTGGGTTAGTGTTAGGGTTAAGGGGTAATTACTGGGTTATAGCTATGATTGGGGTTAGGATTAGAGTTAGGCTTATTGCTAAGTTTGTTAGGGTTACTAAATTAATTGATTGGGTCAATTTGTCGGATCTTTGTAGTTAGGGTTAAATTGTCAGGATACCATAATTTAAATTATGATTTCATTCTAAATCAAGTATAATTGTAGCTCATTTAATAACATGTTCTGATTGTGCCAGAATACAGATTACTCAGTATGAATTGTATAATGTTTATAAGTAATACACATTCTGTAAATTTAATCTTGTATTGATATCATTTTAAATCATCTTGTTTACTTAATTGACTTTTATTCGAAAATAAAGTTTTTAAATAATTTCAATTGTATTTTTATTTAACCTAACGCTTACTTATGTCAGCTCTATGCTATAGTTTCTATTATACTACTTTAGGTTTGTTGTCTAATTTATCAGTTGTAATTGCTTTTATAGATGTAGATATAGGACACAGCATTTCAGTGAACTTTTTAAAGTCCTCTCTTAATCTATGATCATTCTTGCTTTATTATATGTAAGTTGAAATTGTGAAATGCTTTTTTTCAATGAAATAGTAAAATGCTAAGAATTGTTCTGTAATAATATAATTGGAAAGGCTACTGTAAATGTTTCTTTTCTATTTTCTGTCTTCATCAGATTTATAAATTCTATATATTTCGCCATGTTGTTATATTTGACCATAAATGTAATGTTAAGATTTTTCTGAACTGTTTTCTTACGATGCATCCGTACAGCTTGCAACAATACTGGATGAATAATTGTTCTGATAATGATTTTAAAAATTATATGTGAATATGGTTTTAGAATTATTCTATTTGCAATTTACTGTGATTGTTATTTTTCTGTGATTATGTGTACTATAATATAATAGGCTTTTTAATTGTTAGTCAGTCAAATTGTAAAACAATATATTACAAAGAAAAGGCTTAGTATTATCTATATTGAATCCATTATATCAGTCTTAAAATTTAGGGGGTCAAAAGATATTTCGAATCAGGGGTGTAAATTTTATTCAAGTTTTAAAAGAAAGTTTGTACGAGCAGAAAATTTTCTATGCGCTATTTTGTTGTAATCTTATTACTGCACTAGGAATTTTTAGGATAATCTTTTGATAATTATATTTTTGTGATAAAGAGATTGTTTTAAGGCTCTAGCGAACATGGCACGGCGATAGCATGGGGGGAGTGGGGTATTGTTTTTATAGAGTTTTGATGCTATTGATAAAGAAATTTTTTCTAAAGTCTTAACAGCTCTCTTAGAAAAATCTAGAAGTAACTATTTACCATTTTTATACTTGTATTTAAATTTAATTGTAAAAGCTTCACTCAGAACTTCTGCGGACTTAAAATTAGTTGACTTTGTTCACACTATTATATACGACTATAATTTTGATAAATTTATTGTTTAATGTGTTTTTTTTATGAAAAAGGATACATTATAATTATCCAATCGAATAGAATTAGTCTTCATCATTCTTGCAAATATAAGTCTTTATCATTCTTGCAAATATAATGCGTTAACTTTTATGAAACATTATATCATGACTTATATAGAATTCTATTTCTTTATACTGATACAGCTTAATTGTGTGCAATATTATAAATATAATAAGCTATTATTGTTTTCTTGATGTGGAACTTTGTTAAATAGTCTACATGATTTAAATATAGGCTAATTTGTAATAAAACAACAATTGTAGATGCTTATTCTGTAAATACGGTTCGAATTTGTTCACATCTTCTGTGAAAAGATTAGTTCATTTTGTTCATTTTATTATTATTTATAATTATCGCGATTTTATCAGTAATTTATTTGCTATATGGTATATTCTTATCCCATTATTAGTATTATTATTATAAAATATTTTTATTCATTGATCATTTTTTTTCCAATTTATGCCGAGTCATCTTGTAAGAGCAAATGTTTAAAAAGTTGTTAAAATTTTCTCATCTATGCAGGGTAGCATAGACTTGAAAAGAGTGAGATTATAAGTAACTTTTTTTTCAGATCTCATTACTGTAAAACAAAGTAAATGATAAAAAATTTATATGAAAATATTTACTTCTATGCAGTTATACTTTTTAAATACTGTGTTGTTAGTTAAATTATTAATTTAACTGATTATTAAATTAATTAAATTAATAAGTAATACTTATTACTTTTTAATTTAAGTATTACTTTTTAAATTATTAGTTTAAAAACGTGAAGTTTATGCTTATAAATTCTAGTATTACATTTAATTAAATATATATCAAATATAAGTGTTTTTTTTTACTCTAAGCGTTGTAAAATCTATGTGCATATCTATTGTAACGTCTAGTAATTTTGTATTGAACTAAATTAGTACTAATCAACTTTTCATCTTTATCTAAGTAGTATTTATTTGAACAAAATTTCACACAATTTAAAACACAAAGAAAATATTAACAGGCTACCAGAAAAAGAAACAAATCCTATCAAAGCTGGTCACTTTTTATCTAAGAATCATGATCCTATTTAACGTGAGTTGGAGCAGAGTAATCCTATTTAAAGTGAGTTAGTGCTATATATCCTTATAGCATTTCAAGATTTTCTCAACACAATTAGTCATTATTATACTTATGTTTTTATCATTTAAAATGATTGTAAAAAACTCATTATAAAATGACAGATGATCGTTTATTGTACGTTGATTAAGTAACAATATTATTTCTAGAATTGTTTCAATTGTTTTCTGTGTTTAATGTTAATTTGTATATAAAATATGATTTCATTTTATAATAGTATATAACAGGAGTGTATATAGTGGTTGATATTTTAGTTTTAACGCAATTTTTGACATGTTCTTGCACTTATAATTGTATAACAAGGTGCTGTTACATGCTTATTTGGAATTTATATTAATACCGTATACGGTATAATGTTATGTATAGTGAATTAGGAAGTTAATAAACTTTCGTTTTTATAATTAATTATAATTGTTTTAATTGTTGATTATTATTCGTTGTCAATCGTTACTAATAAATACAAAATATGAGTTGTATTACTTTTGTTATTTATTTTACTATCTAAAATATCAAATATCTATCAAAAAAGTGCAAGTTTAATATAATATTGGTTTACAGTGACCCGACAAAACGATCCTGAAAAATGGGCCCCGACTGTTAATTCTTAGGGTTAGGGTTAGAGAGCTAGTTAGGGCTAGGGTTATTGAATTAATTGACGGGGCTGTTTTGTCGGGTTAATGTATTTGGGGCCTTTTGTCGGGTATGCACTAATGTTGAATTCAATTGCCAAAAAATCGATTATTTTCAAACATGACGAATGAAATTAAACATATAAAATAGGCCGAAATATTCAAAATAATACTCAAATAACAGTACACTTATAGTATAGTAATTAATACAATGTAATTTAGTTTAATATTAGTCTAAATTTACTTTAAAATATGCTCAAATAATGATCCGATTGTACATTACAATTGCTTTTAATATAGTTAAACTTTGAGCAAGAAGGTACAATAACGAATAATACAGCAATAGAAAGATATTAGAAAAAGTCAGAAGTTTTGCATAGACATCAATAGTAAAGTCAGATACAAATAAAAATAAAAATATCATAGTTCGCTAAAGAGTATTGCTTACTAAATCTCAATTACAATCAATTGCATTGAAAATTCTTTCACATTAGACCGTAAAGAGCAAAATGTTACGCAACTTGATTAATGTATTAAACTGTATTGAGCAATTATAAGAAAATCACAACACCATCTATTCTCAACAAATGCTATTTATCATGTTAAACTTAATCCAACTTTTACGCAATTTGACTAACAGCCAAACTGCCAAGTTGAACTAATGAAAAACTACAGTTTTTCTTTTGTAGAAGACAGAAAAGCAAGAAGCATGGTAGCACTGTCTTCGTGGTAGCATTTAGAGCTGGAAGGATCACAACGGCTTCCATAAGGGCAGCAGTGGTAACCATCAGGGCAACAAGCGGCCTGAAATCATAAATCTAATTTATAATACTAATAAAATTTAATGAATGACTGCTAAAATGAATTTACAAGGATTAGAAATTTAATTACAATGCAGGAACGGATACAAGCACTAAAATCGAAAGAAAACTCATGGATTTTACTTTAAATTAAATTAAATGTTTCAGATCCTGCTATAAATTCAAATATATGAGAATATTATAAGTGACAAGGAAGCTATTTTAAAGTTTAAAGTTAATTAAATATTTCAGATCCTTCTACTGAACTGATAGCAGTGTCCTTATGTTATTCATGAATGACATTAATTCATCTTTTTGTATAATTTTTAGTTAATAGTTAGTTAATTAATCAGAGACATAACATTAATTACCGAAACTAAACTTAATAAACTGAATTTTCAAAAATCAGATCCTGAAACTGCATTGATAGCAATATCCTGGTATCTGGAGAGATTACCATGAGTCAATGTATATAATTAGAATTAGAATTAAATAACCTATAAATTATATACAATTAATTTATCTATGCACCTGTAATTGTATAACCTTTCGATATAATAGGCCAAATTTGATAAAATTTTACACAGAAAAATGATTAATACTTACATTAAATGTACAACACAGAATGTTTACTAGTTAAATTGATATCTAGATTGTAGTTTAAATTTATATAACCAATGGAAAATTAGAAAAAAGTTCAGCTGATATTTATTGATTGCAAAACAGGTGATGTGTGATAATTATAGGACATTACAAGTAAGCCAACATTCTGCTGTACTTTATTATATAAAGGTATTGATTAATAATAAAGACTTTACAATATTCTATATTTATGTTGTTTTCTGTTTTGATCAAAATATTTATATCTACAAGGTGTTAATGAAAAAGTATCACTTTAAAGAGAACAAGATATGTTATGATATGTATATGATTTAGTTATTAATGAAAATTAATTATTCTTATATTCATGATTTGAATGTAGCAAATTACATATAAAATGCTATTCCTTCATGAATGTCAGGGCATATATAATATTTATCTGAATCACAGAAGTTATAGTATATACGTTACAGTAAAAAGTAGATATTTATAGAAAAAATGAATAAGATTAAGTATACTAAAGATAATTCTACTTACATGAGGTAGAGGGCAGCACACCCATTGATGATTAGGCATCAAACAGCAAGTGTTCCCATTAGGGCAACTACGTGTTGGATCAGGACAGATAACTATTTCACTGTTAGCTCCAACTGTATCTACAGACAAAACACTTTCCTTGGCTCTTGACACTTCATTCTGAATATTAGTTTTAAGGGGCGCTTTCTTCAAAGTTGTCACCTTGTTTATTAACTGCTGTTGAGTGCTGAACAGTTCACAGCTCCCTTTTTGCACATTGCATGTGCTGCCTTGTGGGCAGCAGTGCTTACCGTCTGAACAGCAGACGGCCTGAAATATAAACTAGTTTTATAGAAAAGAAAAAGAAGCACAGCAAAAACTATTGTTTTTATAAGGAAAAAAATTGATTACAAAAATAAGAAAATTTCATTAAAATTAAGTTCTGTAATAGACAACTAATAATAATAATAGCTTCTGTAATAGCTAAGTAGAATTATCAAATTTTCTGACCAATATATTTCATATTGAATAAAAAAATATGATATATTAATTAATATAAAATTCAAAGATAAAGTTTAGGCAGCAGAATACACTGTTTTCAATCTTTACTGTTTATTCAGTAATAATTAAATTAACTTAATAATTAAATTAAACAATCTTGACCGATAGTGCTTAGATATGTAACATAGTAACAATTTTATTAAACATATTACGACAATTATATACTAACGTTTGGCAGCGGACAACAAGCAAAAGTTCCATCTGCTTGCAGACAACATGTGTTTCCATCGGGACAAGAAACGTTATCGTTGCACTGAATATCATTGATGACGTCAGAATTTTTAAGACTTCCCGAGTAGGCCATGCAAGCAATTGAAGCGAGACATAAAGCGACTGAGACGATCAACTTTGCATACATCTTATCTTCGATTGATTTATTTAAAACTATTATTCAATAAACTCTATAGATGTTAAGGAATATAATATTTATTGTTTATCAAAATCTACCGAAAATAGAGCTTTATTAATCGGAAAATTTTCAGAATTTAAAGTGCTACGTGCCCAGTATCAGTAATGTTGCTAAATGCAGTTGTCAGTAATTTTATAGTCGGTGCAGCGAGATAAACAGTCACATGATTCGTAAATACAACGTGAATCCCAGGCAAAAAATCACAAATAGCAGCATCGCGTGTAAATTTAAGCCAGCTATTATTCGCGCGTAGCCTATACAGTAATAACCTAATTCACTAGCCTTGTTTAACAATAGGACAACTTAAACAAGTCAGGTATACTGTAACTGAGGTTAAATTATTTTACATACTTGTCACCAGCACTTCATAAGTGGATGGTCGCCATTGATAATTGGAGGACGGGCAAGCTCGTTGAGTAAATGTTGAGCAACTTTCATAAAAGAAAGCATAGATTTATAAAGCTATGCAAATAGCTGCTAAATAAAAATGCTAATGGTTGCTTAAAATTACTAAAATAGAACCGATTAAATTAAAATTCGAACTTGGTTTGTAAAATTCTCAAAAATTTGACATTTATTTTTGCTTTAACTGAATTTATCAATTACGAATCAATTTATTTTTTTCGTATGCAAGAACTTAATATACTTTATATAATAACTGTATTTTTAATACAAGCTATTAAGCTAATGTGTGATCATGTCTTTCATGACATGATCAGCCAAATAGATAAATAGGCTTAACAGCTAATAAACTATAAGCCCATATATACTCGCATAAAAATCTTCTGGCATATAGATTTAATGTTCTATACTAGCATGATTATGTTTTGTTTTCTCGTCATTAGGTTTTTACGATATTCTGAGGTTATGAAACTGTTGCTAGCATCATCAAAATGTCACAGAGCTTTTATGATACTATAACCTATACTAAAAATATAATGAAAGTCTAGACGTGTATCATCATCATCACGAGTAAATGTTACGTTATCCTTATTTTGGACCACAGCTATTCGTCCAGTAAGCCTAGGAACTTTCGAGATATCTTGAGAATATAGGCTAACACATCATTAAATATATTTTAATACAATAATTACAAAGTTATTGAATTGAAGTCAACATCCCAATTATAAGCTTAATCGTGATAATAATTATCACGATTAAGCTTATAATTAGGGGAAAGCGCCAAATCAAATCTAATTTGGCGCTATCCTGCTTATCAAAGCAGGAAAGATAATAATAATCATCATCAAAACGGCGTTCATTCGACCACATCTTCGTCTGCTTCCAAATTTACACCACCCCAACGCGGATTTAAATAATTTACGCGGTGTGCCAAAACAAAACGCACCCAATTTTGCGCCAAAAACACCAGCGTCATGTTATACGTCTAACTTTTCAAAGGGTGTATCAAAAATAACGAACTTCAATTCAATAACTCTTTAATGTATCATTGATTACAGGCGTACATATGATTATTTATTATAATATACACTATATATCGTAACAGGCTATATAGCTAATGACTTATACAGTTTTTATACTGCAAATGGATAAAAAGGTTGACTTAACAAGAGTTACACATTTACATAAGTTTTATATTCTTAAGATGTCTCGAAAGTTCTAAAATTCACTTGACTCGTATAAATATTAACAACATAAAGAAATGCAGACCGAATAAGTTAGTTAGTTAGTTAGTTAGTTTATTTATCTCCAAACCAATTACATGTAAGACAAATATAAATTATACGATCAATAAACCCATCCTAACTTACACACCATCCAAAATCAAAGGCTTTTAATCACTATAGCTATCATTTAAATAAAGATCGCTGAAGAAAATTCAAAACCAATACCAGCATGTAAATATTTATAGTAAGAGACATGAAACAATGTCAATAATATTACTTTTATTTCTCAAAAAAATGCAGCACGCAAGTTGATGTTATTTTAAAACGTTTTAGCAATCAGCAGGCCTGTCCGACAGATGCAAAACTGTACAAATAAACCGATTTGTAGAAGCGAGAGTGAAAAAATGAAATGTTCTGCTTTCAACAGTAATAACGAAAAAATTTGTGAAAGGGATATCAACTAGCAGCGCAGCAGGCGTTCAGAAGAAAAATCAGTAAAACGCAACAAGCTTACATAACATAGTAAATGAACTACTAGAGTTATGATGTTCAATTGAAATATTAATATAAAGCCCGTAAAAATATTCTTATTTCATATTCTTGTGATTTCTTAATAGTGATTCGTAATTCTTAATAGTAATTAATAATAATAGTAATTCTAATATTCTAAATTCTAATAATAATAGTAATAATAGTAATTCTTAATAATGTGATTTCTTATTACGTCAACTGACGTTAACAATTAGTAATATTTTAGGCGTTTTTAATTTATCAGTTTAATCTTTAGAAACATAGAATTTTCTTAAATTTATTGACGAACCTCATATTATGCACCTAGAAACTGTATGCATGTGAAAAATGTCTATATTATTTTAATAGTGTTGCAAGCTTGTATAAAGACAATGTAGATAATAGCCATAATTATATTCTACATAATTATTGTATGTATACTATAATTATAATGATTAGCCTAATAATCACTTTTGAAAATTGCACTTTTAAAAATTGAATCCATTGTGAGACAATTGCAAAAGTAAATATCCTGAAAAGTTACGTAGGCTTATGTAGGTTATAATTAAGCCAATTTTTAAATTAGTTTTATTACTAATCAAAAATTGATACATGCCATAAAAATATGTAACATTCTGATCGTTATCGAGCATATATTATAATAATGTTTCGTTATCGATCAGTAGTAGCATTAAAATCAAAAGTGTGAAAATTCTTAAATATTTATTTTAATATTTAAATACTTAGGGTCTATTTCAGATTCATAATTGAAAATAAAAATCTGTTACAATAGTGAAATAGTGCAACTTAAAATGAATATAGAAAGTTTATAAATAGCCATGACATGATGACAAAGATATTGAAATATATGTAATAGCTAGTACGATAGTAATGATAGTACGTATTTGTCTTATTTTTTATATTGACAATTTTTTTAAGGGAGCCGGCCATTGAACATCTTGGGTTTTGACTTTGAATTACAAATAAACCAAGAATTAAGTAAGAAATGTTTGGTTGTGAACTTTGAATTCATTTACTATTTGCCTGTATTACAACGTTAATAAGAAACTGCATGATTCTAATAAGACAGTTCATTGATCATTATTTTTTGATGACAATAATTAACTTTGACTAATTCATCCAAACTTATAGAAATAAGCTGTTCTGTCTTGATGAGCATTCCTTTGATGAACATTTCTTTGATGAACTGTAATTTGATGAACTGTTTCTTGATGAAATATCGTCTTAACTGATGAATAGTCCTATGATAAAATGTCCATTTATGAACAGTCTTTTAATGAATAGTCCTTTAATACAAAAAGTCTACCTACCGTCTATGCACTCCTATTAATACAAGGCACGTGCCTTTGACTTTATTTTGGTGAATGCATGCACGAGCAATAAAGACTAGAACGCCTTCCAGGCGCCAACAGGCCCTAGAAGTGAATCGTGTTACAGTCTCTCTATCTTTGTTATTACTGAGAGATAATCTAATCACGGATAACTTACTAAGTGATCGAATTTTATTTGAAGTAGGTTACAATCTCGAGTTTTTATTCAGATTCTTAAACATTGTTGATTGTTTAATAGAAAAAATTGAGATGCGATTTATTACTTGGTTCGTGAAGATGAGTTTTATTTTGCATTTTTTTTAAATTAATAGAATAACAATGTAAAATATAATATAAAGACAATTAAGTGTAATTATTGGATTATATTTTGTATCGTACGAAAAATGATATCACGAAAAACGACTTTTACAATTAAAATATTATAAAAATTGAATATGATTAAATTAAATGGATTGTTGAGGAATATATTTTTCGAAATGGATAAACTACAACGGTATTTTAGAGTTACTTTATCGATGTTAAATTTTATGTTTAATTTTAATTGCTTTTATTATTTAAAGCGAAATAGATATATTTTGTAAACTATTACAATATCAAATAAATTTGCAATATTGAAAAGTGTTGATCATGTTTTTTAGTTTTAATCAGTAAACTTAATTTTAATCGAGGTTTTTAAATTTATTAATTTTTTACTATATCTCATGCTTAACTCTTATGACTATTTGACTATATTTGAAAGCAATAAATAAATCAAACTAATATTTATTTTAAAAAATATATAAAACAGATTTCAAAATGCAGCGGATTACTCTCATTGGCTGGATTTTAAATTTTCAACAAATCAATTCGTTTTCATTCAGTGACATCAAGTATTGTACAGTATGATGTCATAATGTAGTCAAGTGAATTTATTATTACACGATGTCGAATTTAACATCAACGTTTTACAATCAAATCTTCCAAGACCACAACTCAGCATCATATCTACCACGACTGATTTACCTAGATGCAGTTAATCCCCAATCTCCAACTTATTCTCCAAAAAATCTCAATGATTCAGCATCAGTTCTTTCTAATGTAACTTCGAATCTCTCGAATAACAAAACGCGTGCACCATCGGAGGAATTCGCATTCGTCTGGATCTACATCTCTCCCATCATCCTCGCTCTTGGCACGACGGGGAACCTCCTCACCCTCCTGGTCATGCGACGTCGTCGTCTTCGCAACACCACCACCTCCGTCTACCTCAGCCTTATGTCTATCGCGGATACTCTCGCTCTCATCTTTCGCATCGGTCCAGAGTTGTTCATGTCCCTGGAGCTCTTCACTTTCTCTCAGTTAAGTCGCTGGACTTGTAAACTAGAAAAGTTCACCTTCTATTCTTCAAGCGATGTGGCTATTTGGCTACTGGTCACATTCACCTTCGATCGCCTAATCGCAGTGTGTTTTCCTCTGCATAAGCGAAGAGTCTGCGTCCCTCGTAAAGCAACCATCGCTGCGGCGATCATTCTCATTCTAGCCGTGCTCAAGAACTTCCACGTTTTCTTCTCACGAGACGTGCGACAATCAACCGGATATCTCTGCGCTTGGGTTACGCCATTTCTATTCTTCGAGGAATTCGTCCGACCTTGGATCGCGTTCGCTCTCGTCAGCGTTCTTCCTTTTTCTTTCATTCTCGTTTGCAACTGTCTGATCGTTCGAACTCTCGCGTTTGTAGGTCGATTAGAAACCGCGGCGACGTCGACGACTTTATCAAGACGTTCGACGATTTTTGCGCAGACCTCCTGGATGTGTTTAAGCGTGTCTCTCACATTTCTAGCATGCGTTACACCCAGTATTGTACTCTCTATAGGACGAGCCTACTGGTCGCGAGGTTCACATAAGTATTCGTACAACGTGGCGAGAGCGATTAATAACCAACTTGCCTGCGTTAATCACGCTATTAATTTTTTTCTCTACTGTCTTACTGGTCAACGTTTTCGTTCGGAACTTCTACGAATGCTCAGTATAGGGAGGCCGTTCTCCGCGGCAATGGCCGTGACAGTCGTGGGGGACGGACCGAGCGTTGTGTCCCCGAATAGTCAGTGGTCTGTCGGGGGGAGGATACCGCCGTCGACGAGCTTGCTAGCGATGCATACGATGCAGAGAGTGAAGGGAGATAGAATGGGTAGAACGAGACATCTATTGGATTCGTAGATTTATTAAATTTAAGTATTCCGGTTTGTCAGGAGTTTAGTGATAAGACTATCAGGTATACATTCTTCTTTAATGTATTTGTGTGTATCTGTGGACACTTGAAATTTTTTGGGTAAAAAATGTGAAAACTTTATTTCACTTAAGAGCATACTAATTTGAATTAATATCAGCATTATTTTATAGTTTAAATAAAAAATTATATAATTTTTGCTTATTTAATCGATTCTGTAATTAATAATAAGTATATTTTTTATTTCATAATATTTATTACAACTTCAATTAAAGCAAGTATCATTTCTGATTATAGTTGAGTATTACATTTTCTTTGTTGTGTTTTATTGTCAAATACATTCACTGGATAACTTGAATGCAACGTCACTCACTGCGGTATAATATGCCAATAAATTGTTGTGGATGCCTATTAAATCATTATCCCATAGGGTTTCTATGCAATGCGGCGCACTAGCGAATGCGATTCCCAGATAATAATGCACCAATACAGAACAAACCAGACCTCTTTCACCTTTGTAATTGCTTCATCGATTCAATCACATTCATGTTGATGCGAGCACTCGGGTTGTTTTAATGGCACATTATATTTTCCATGAATTTTGAATATTGGCAAGGTTGTTATTTATGAGCATATTATGATCAGATAGATGTATACTATAATCACGTGTAGATTGATTTTATGTTTCAATAAAATATGATATAGTCTACATCAAATTAAATGAGTAAATATTAAATAATAAGAAATGAAATAATAAAATAATAAAATAATAATACTTAATTATTCGATTAAATTCAAAATTGCTGAGGAATAATGCGAGTATATCACAGGTTCAAAATCTGATACAGCAATATGTATATAGTTTTACGATATTGAAATATTGCATTGTTTTAGCAATAGCAATAATAAGTGACTTAATTACATTTTTTGTACCAAAATAGAGTTCATTAAGTATAGGCATCATTGTTATTGACCCCTTACTATAGCTCATTGATTGCATATTTGTTTATTTATCATTTATTGATATGAATTAATTGAGAGACAATATGACGGACGCCGTGCTTACCCTGCAATAAAAGTAACTAACAGTGTTAATAAAATTTAATGATTTAGGATTATGAACTGATTGCACAGTAGTAGATTGCATTTATTGTGATATTCCGCCCATAGCATTATTGAAAAGATAGAGGTACACATTTGGAATCCTTTTGCTTTTGAAATAGATTTTATTTAGGATTTGATACGATTAAAATAAGCCTAGCGATAGTGCCTAAAATAACTGTTATATATTGTATCGTTTAAAATTTAAGACTACGGTATTCTTTTTAGACGTAATATATGACTTTTTTTGCTAAACAATTTACTGTTTTCTAAAGCATTATAATGCTTACTTTTTATAATGCATTATTTTATATGTCTACGAATTTTGCTTGTTTTATATACACCTAATATGTATACACATTCTTTAGTTTCTTTGAATATTACAATAACCTCAGGTCTATGACCAAATTGAGTACATGGTAATTAGTACACATTTGCATCCCAAATGAAATTAAATTGTTGCAGTCAAACAAAAACCACACATTGCCTAAAGTTGAATAATCGCGTGTGATAACGCACAGAATCAAGTTTACAAATTGCTCGATATCCACACCAGTGTGCTTGTGTTCAAAACTATACAACGCTTAAACGTTTGAGCGTTCAATTCAATATATCCACGTATCATGACCCATCAAATAGGAACGAGGGAAGGCCATATCCCGGAAGTAGATATCCCGGAAGTGGATCCTGTTGTCCGACAACTGAAGGACGGGAAATCGATGAAGTTATTATTTCGGAGTAAAATGTGCATGGTGAGATTGAGACTGGGAGGAAATTAATGAAGTCTGAGTGTAATGTTTATTATAATTGGAGAAGATTAATATTGAATATTTGCGACTAAATTTGAAATAAAATAAGAAAACGATCTTTCGATAGATGTATTCGAGGTTATATTATGTTTCTGCACAAATTTTTATAAGACAATTTAATATTATCGAGAAAGCTGTGTTGCGTATTAGAAGAATGTGCATGTTTTATTGTGTATACTAAGAATGAGCATACGAGATTAGACATTTTTAATGAGAAATTTTACACTGAATTATGTTAAATGTTGAGCATGTTTAAGAAGCTAAATATCTTAGAACAAACCACATGTTTATTAAAAAAATAAGTTTCTGTTTTGACCTAAAAGCTGAATCCAATGCGTTTGCTTAATCAAGTTAAGATAAAGCGAGATTGCAACCTAGATACTTGATTATATTTTGTATTATTTTATAGCATAATACATCACGTGATCTTTGTGTTTCGCTAGTGAGTTTATTGTTATCACTTGATTAGTTTTCGTGAAAGTTTCATTAGTTTTACTATGGATACGTCAATTGATAGTATAAGACTAGAGTTTTTAAAAAAAATATTGCAGTAGGAGTATACATTCAATTACAACTATTTCTGAAATAGTCAGTTGCAAGTTTTATTAATTGGAGTACTTATTTAAAATATAAAACTTAATAATTAATTTATATTGAAATGTCTACATGTTTTTAGAAAGAAAATAAATATCAAATTATATTTTCATAATGATTATATGCGAAATGAATATAACCTAATCAATATGAAAATAATGATTTTATTATAGTCATAATTTAATAGATCTACGTGCAAGTGTAGTATTATTATAAGTGTTTTTATCATTTATATTATTCAATAATGTGACAAGATTTCGAATTTATTACTTTTGCTTTGTAAACTTTTTATACGTTTCTTTCTGTTTTATAATTTTATCTCCATGATACTTGTCTCAAATGTAAAACTTCATTAATCACAATTAATCACACGAGCAACCCATTCATCAAGATTTAATCGCGGTTTAAATCAATTATTTTCAAGGTTTACGTGTAGTGTCGTCAAAAAACACGCAACAAACTCAACTAGCGGTCAATATTTTATGATTTCCGAATCAGACACATCTTTCAAGCAATCAATCTTGTCATCTGTCTTCGAAATATAATCTTTCCGCAATTGAAATAACACGAATTGCTTTATTTTTTTAAACTTTGAACAAATTATATTCAACACGTAAAAATCTTTTATTATAATATAGAAAATCTTTCACTCGTGACTTACTGAAATAATGTTCAGTTGAGACATTATTGCTTATTACATTAATGTTAGGTTCAATGTTAGATTTATATAAAACTAAACGAGCGAATTCGATTCTGAATTTTAAGAAAGCGACATTTTGCAAACACATCAGATCACGACATGTACACTGCTTTTTGTTCTTAGAACTTAGTTTCAAGAAAATGAGACAAATCATAGAGAAAACTGAAGCACTATAATTGTATCCAATGCGTTCTGAAAATCACCATATGATCATTTTTTACCATCAAAGTTATAAGTTAAATTGTTTAAATGATATTAGAGTATAGTATAACAATAACTCGCCTGATTAATATAATTTGAACTCTTCCGCATATGAATTACTCGAATGTGTTTCAATGACCTGAACGTATAAGTTTATACAATATTTTACAGATTTATCTTTGTTATTAATTTCAAACATCAATTTCCTGTTATAAAATGTTCAAAAATGATAAAATACCAGTTATAAGCACTCTAATTATAGAATAGCAATACAATTTCTTATGACAAATCTTTTACGAGTATAAGACGTCATCTTTTGTTTTCATTTCTACCCTTAAAGTTATAATTTATAATGTTTAAATGATATTAGCGTATAGTGTAATACTAATAACTCCGTGATTAATAGAATTTTAACTCTTATGCATATAAATTACTCGAACATGTTTGATATATGATATCATTTTTCATTGTACTTTAATTAGAGAATAGCAAAACAATTTCTTATGAGATTAATCTTTCACGAG
>JAQIXG010000847.1:0-26840 GCA_034700105.1 Oconnorella tubifera | reverse complement strand
AGTCGTTTAATTATAGTAAATGAAATGTTTAAGTATAGGAAATGTTGAAATTGAATAAAATTTAACAACTTGTGTAACTAGCATTTTAAAAATTCTTCGTAACTCTCTTTGATAAATGTTTCTCATAAATCTTAATGAACTTGTCAACTTTTGAAATATGTGTTGTAAAAGCAACATTATGTTACAATATTAAAATGACAAAAAATCAGTTAAAGAATCTTGCGAGAGGCACGAAAAGAACATTTTGAAAATGTACATGCCACTCCACAAGCCGGTCCTGAAGAACCGGATGTAGTATTCAAACGTTTTTTAAATGAATTTTGATGGATGGGGGCACATGCCCTCCACCATGCTGAAGTGAGAGATGTCTAAAAACTTGCCGGCAATAGACCTGCCCGGGTGGTTTCATGTCACAACTATGATGTAGGCCTATTGATTAAAATTGATTAAAATTCATCTTCTTAAACAACCGGATGCAGTATTCAGGCGGTGATGCAATAACAATGCATATACTCTGTGGGTAGCGGCACACGCCCTCGACCGTGTTGAAATGAGATATGTTTAATAAATTGGCAGGAATGAGCCGGCCCGGGTCTTTTTTTGCAAGGCCTATCCAAAAAAGTTAATAAAATTTTGAAGAACCGGATGCAAATTCATCTATGCCAAATATACACGGGCACATGTTGTTTTTTTGCATGTGCCCTTACCGATCCATGCCCTTGTTAATTGACATCTAATATTGGTGCTTGCATTCAGTATTATTAGTATTTAAGCAGTAAAATTGTTTACAACACGTATTATATTACCGTATCCTGGAACGTCCCCGGGCAAAGAATGTGGGCGAAGAATGTTGCGTGGAATGTTGCGCTAACTTCACGAACGTCTTCAATACTACAAGTCCCCTTTCATCAAACTTAACACGAAAAATTACCTCTATTTTTCCCATAACTTCTTTACACCGCATTAAAATGAAATAAATTCAATACTAAATGTATTCATTAAAATGTAATAAATATCATTCACACACCTTTTCACCTGATAGTTTTCTTATTCCTTTTATCCATTTTCATTTCTTTACATTTTCCCCAACGAACATTCTAATAAAAGACTGTCATCCATTTTTAAAGACTAAATTGCTAAATACACCAATTGACAGGTATTTAATATAAATAAACCAATTAGAAAGCCCGGTTGTGATAATAATAAAATAAACTTTTGTAAGACGCATTATAATTGGTTGCGCTATGTGCTCTTTACTTTGAGCGAGGTATAAATAATGTCACGTGGTGGTTTTAAAGCATTGTAATAGGCTGGAGGAGTAGACAAGTTTTGAAACTCAATCTATGTTGGAATAGACGAGTTTTGAAACTGACGCTGAATTTGTTGACCAGTTTTCTGCTGGAATGGGACAGTTTTGAAGCAAACTAATGTTATAGCATTATAGAGCTTTGCTTGAAGACTATAACTGTATCGCCAGGCTAAAACACACAAAATATGAAATAGACGAGTTTTGAAACTAGACGACTCAGTTAATAGTTTGCACAAGCACCTTCACACATTTCCACATTTAAAAATTAAAGTGTCTTGGGAAACTATCCCAAAAGTTCCCAGCACTGCCACTGCATTCCCCCGCTGCACCGCCAAAGCAAGGCGTTGCTTCAGGAAAGAGGTGGACCTTGGATCTCCTGAGACGATAGAGATCCGTCTGCCCAACTCATTCACAAAAGCAAGACCCAACGTACCCCAAGAACCCAGTGTCTCAATCACTATAGGAAAGAACTCGTGAGAGGTAGCAAAAGCGGCGTACTTTGACAGCTTTTTCAATTCTGCTACAGCTGCCGCTGCGCCCGACTCTTCTGCTGACCTCTTCACGTATGAAGGCGCGTGTTACAATGATACATTCTTTTATAACATCAAAAAGTATCAATATGGAAATTTAGTACCCTTATCTCTCGACCCCCCTCTCCCCCTCAAGTTGCCATTAATTAAATCTTATATCAAATTCGATTAAAAATATATTTTAAGTTTAGCCTCAGTTAAATATTTACTTTGCTATATCAAGTAATGAATAATGTTTCAGACGTATACCTATCAATTTAAGTGATAGCTATCTCATTAAAAAACGTTCAATAAAGGCTTTATATGGCCTGATGTCGAGATATACTTTTAAAATGAAAATAAATAAAATATTCGTCATATTAATAGCAAATAATCTAACTAATTTATGATTTTATCATTTATGAGTTTCATTTGCATTTGCTAAATTAATAGCGCCATTTAAAGCGTAGCGAATAAATGAATAACTAATCTATTATTTAGTTTCATTTTATTCGCTATTTTAAAAGCGCTATTTTAACGCCTAGCGAATAAAACAAAACTAAAAAATAAAATAAATGTAAACAAACAATATGTCCGATGATCCTTCTCCCAGTATTTACTCCTCCTTCCCCGCGGGCCCCGCCCCTTCCCTCTCAGTGGGCGGGACTTTAGGTACCGGGGGCCCCAAGGATGAGTGGCCGAGCCCTGTCATGGCCTGCTTCCCGTCCGATGCGGGAGGGCGGCTGGGAGTCGATCAGGGCGGGGAGACGGGGGGCCAGGAGGCGTTACCGGAAGTGACGTCGGGGGGGAAGGTCAGTCAGACGCGGACCGGAAGCGGAGGGGAACTTGGGAGGAGAAGTGAGTGGAGATTTAATTTGTAGTTTTTGAGAAGAAGAGTAATTGTATTGCTTTTAATGAACGTATATCTTATGCATTAATATTGCAATAGCAATGTAGCAATGATCCATAGGGGGAGGGGGGGGGTGGTCGATGGGCCCCTCCCCTCTACATAGTTGACATAATTTTTGTAGATTCATAAGTTTGCCTACTGTGATATAGATTATTACTGTATATGGATTATTTGTATGAATATTATTTTTCATAGATAATTTTGTATATGTTAGATTATTGTTAGAAAGCATGCAATATCATAAAATGTTTTCAATCAATGATAATTCAATGTGATAAAATCTATACGGAGACAAAAAACTCAGCGATAACCAAAAATTAAATAAAGATCATTTTATGACAGAAACATTCACTTTGTACCTAATTCATTGTTAATTCTCTAATCGTAACCCTATCTTTGTATAACTACTTCAAGTAAACTGAATTTAAATTCAAATATTTCATTACTGATTATTTTAGAAACTGACTGAAACTTTAAATTTCATTTGGTTATTTGATTTTGAAGAAAAAGATCGTTCGTCCATAGAAAGAGCCAATCTTTTGTCCATTTGTAAACTAGTAGTCAAGGAGCTGATTGATCTCTCTCTCAGTCATGGTAGGACCCTGGAGGGGGACCACGACCCCCTCATTCAATTCCTTACAGTCATGGAACACATACTGCTTCATGGGACCAAAGGTAGATGATGTTAGACTTTAGGTTTTGGGTTAGATTTTGGGTTTAAATGTTTCTGCTCTTAATCTTGTTAAGTAATTAGAAATGAATTTTTTTTTTTAGATATTAGTCTGTCTGTAGCTTTTTAAGTATGTCTTTTTGTCTGTCTCTCTCGCTTTATGAGTGTCATATTTCTGATATGTTGTTTGTCTGTATGTGTGCTCTATCTGTCTGTCTGTATTTGTGCTCTGTCTGTCTGTCTGTATTTGTGCTCTGTCTGTGTCTGTATTTGTGCTCTGTCTGTATTTGTGCTCTGTCTGCCTGTCTGTATTTGTTTGTTTGTTTCAGTTTAATTCTTTATGGGATGTCTGCCTCTCTGTCTGTTTGTTTATTTGTCTGCTTGGACATCTGTCTTGTATGCTTGCAGTGTGATCCTTTTCATCTGTCTGTCTCTCTGTCTGATTATTCTTCCGTTTATTTGCTTGCATCTTTATCTGTCTGTCTGATTGTATATCTGAAGGTATGTTTATCTATTTTCTTGTGTTTTTTTCTGTCTGTGTGTTGGTCTGTTTTTAGTATTTGTCAAATATATGTATTTTTTAATGCATTGTCTACAGACAAAAGAAATGCATTAAAATTTTTTTTTTGTGTTTGCTCATTTGTCTGTCTGTCTACTTGTATGTGTGTTTGTCTTGCTATTTATTGGTCTCTAGTTAGAAGGACTGGATTATTGAGAGATAGAAAGGACTGCTGGTCCATGCTAGAACAATTGACCAAATATTCAACGCAGGCCAATGATATCTGTCTCAGCATTAGAGATATGAGTAATGTTAGGTAATTACATCATCATAATTAACATCATCATCAACATCATTATCATCATTATCATCATTATTATCATCATTATCATCATCATTGTCATCATTATTGCCATCATCATTATTATCATCTTCATCGTTTTATGATATAAACAGTGGAAGGTTACACCAGAAAATAGTAATTTTTAAATAGGTTTTTGTTTCAAAGGGGTTATAGGGCACTGAGCAACTGAGGTAGTGGGTTTGATTTTAGTGTGGCAAGCAATATATTGCAAACTTGCAGCACCCTCTAGAATAGCGCTTAATTCAACGGCTTGTCTTTGGTATTGTTTACTAAAAGTAATCTAGATGTTAAGTTTATTTTGTGAAGTCAACAGTAAGCAAGATGAGGGAACAAGATAATAAACTGTAGGCTTGGTAGAAGGGTACATCAGTAAGCAAGATGAGGGAACAAGATAATAAACTGTAGGCTTGGTAGAAGGGTACGTTATAAAGGCAGATCATAGAATAAGATAATAAATGACAGGCTTAGTTGAAGGGTATGGTGTTTCTATAATTATAGGACGTCGCCGGGTAGATTGCGCGCTTGGCTTAGATTGAGTCTAATGCAGAAATCTTTAGCGGATCATTTTAGAATCTTAGTCGATAAGAAAGATGAGCTACTTATGTGAGTAGAGGATTAGCATACATTTGTTTATTGTATGGATTGATTGAATGATTGATTGATTGATTGATAGGATGATGGATTGATTATTGATGGCATGATTGATTATTTGATTGGCTGATTGACTGATTGATTGACAGGATGATTGATTGATAGGGTGGTTGATTGATTTATTGAGCGATGGATTGATTTTTAGGGTGATTGATTGAGTGAGTGATTGATTGATAGGATGATTGATTGTTTGAGAGGATTAATGGATTAATTGATGATTAATTGCCTGATTGCCTTTTTAATTTGTTAATTTGATTGTTGATTGATTTTCAAGTGCCATTTATTGTTTGATTGAATGGTTGACTGACTGAGTGACTGATTATTGACTGACTAATCAATTGACTGACTTATTGACTGACTGACTAATTAACTTACTAATTCATTGACTGACTAATTGACTGATTGATCGATTTACTTATTGATGGACTGATGCACTGATATATTGACTGACAAATTATCTTGTCAATTGATTGCTCAACTGACTGATTGCCTGATCTATCGACTTACTCATTGACTGATTGCTTACTTTTTTTCATAACTAATTTACTAACTGATAGTTTTAATTTTTAATGATTATAGTTATTGGAGTTTATATTATTTATAATAAATCATTATAATTACGGACCTACTTTCTAATAATTTTACAGAATAATTATATTTATTGTCTTCGAATACATCATAATATTATTATAAAATTATTTTTATTTTATTACCTTATTAATTTATCTCTTTCTCTCCATTTCTACGAATACCGCTACTATTCGCCGATGCATTTACAGAGACTATTATGATTGGGGCGCAATGATGCTCGCTGATGAAGCAGCCATTATAAGTGGCCTATTGGTTGGTATAAACGTTATAGACTGCAACCTTGCCTTTAAAGATGATGACCTAGATCAACAGAGCAATGTCATAGATTACAGTCTCTATCTCAAAGAGATCATGCACGGACAAGAGCTGGAACAAGATGAGAGGTTGGGAAAGTAATATTAATGCCCGATCTTACCATTAATGCGTTAACTCTAGAGTTGATAAGCTCGAGAGCTGGGAACTACTTTCTTCAACTCCAGAGTTGACAAATTTTCTGTCGCACCAACATAACTCTAGATTTTAACTCTCGAGCTTATCAACTCTAGAGTTGACGCTAACTTATTGCTGATTCTTTTAAATTTTTCTTGATTTGTTCTTGATTTGTTTACTATTTACATTTTATAAAATATTTTTTATAAAAAAATTATTATTATTGTTTTAATTAATCATAAATTTTAACTTCCGGAAGAGAATATCTTAAGCCCATGGTTAATACTTGCCGAGAGGTGAAGGAAACTAATGCAGAAGTCAAAAAGACAATGATAAATATGAAAGGGAAAAGATTATCAAATGTCGGTAGACCAAATGTCAGTAGATCAAATGTCAGTAGATGTAGTGTCGTAGACCAAAAGTCTGTAGATGAATTGTCACGGAACCATGACATTATGATGGAAAACATTTTAAAATATGAAATAAATGCTTTTTATTTTTTAAACGCTGAAAATTCTACGAGAAATCTATCTAGAATTTTTTAGAGGGATGCGAGCATGAGGGGGGGTGGAAGGGCACAAGAGGGGGGGGGTGGGAGGGCACAAGAGGGGGGGGTGGGAGGGCATAAGAGGGGGGGGTGGTAAGCTTTTGTTGTATTATTGTGGAGTAAGTCAATATTAGTTGACAAGGAAAGTATTCAAGTTTCCTTTGGGAATAAAAATGTGTAAAAATTTTAAATTCATTCCCAAAGGAAAACTATCTACTTTGTTTAGAGTCGAGCATTCACATATCACTTGGTTTATACACACACAGTTTATATCGTGGTGCTTAATATAGTTTTAGTGCTGATGTGACTTTTATTCTCATCTCTCGGTCAATCCATACACTAAAGATTAAAATATATTTATATTTGTAAATTTAAAATTAATTAATTTTTGTCTCCAGCCCAGAATCTGTTGAGGATCGTATCGGAGCTGTTTTAGATCAAAAGAATTACTTGGAAGAACTAAATCGACATTTAACGTAAGTGTGCTGATGTGTGACCCATCAAAACGGCCTCTACAAATTGGCCCCGACTTCCAATTTTGAGGATTAAGGTTGGGATTAGGATGTTTGTTAGAGCCAGGATTAAAGTTAAGATTAGTGCTATGGTTAGGGTTAATATTTAGATTGGTTAGAGTCATAGTTTTTGAATTGACGGGCAGTTTTGTCAGGTTAATGAATCGTGGTACCGGGCTGATGTGATGTCAGTTTTACTCCTATAATGTAGTTGAAGCTATATTTAATTAAATTATTTTATATAATAAAAGGTAATTTAAGCGTCTTACTAAAGGGTACAACAAGTTAGCGATATAACGAGCACTTCCTTGAATCAAACTTAAACTTAAATATATCAGATTGTTTTTTGCATAATCTGGTTTACGCAAGCAACTATTTTGTATCATGAAGCAGCCTATTCGTGCTGATGTGACGCTGTCATTACGTAGCCTTTTTGTGCTGATGTGACGTTGTCAGTACAT
The DNA here is from genome assembly GCA_034700105.1 of Oconnorella tubifera. Lineage (NCBI taxonomy): Eukaryota > Metazoa > Annelida > Clitellata > Enchytraeida > Enchytraeidae > Oconnorella > Oconnorella tubifera. The sequence continues at coordinate 19,388 of JAQIXG010000847.1, read as the reverse complement.
GGCCTGTCTGTGCTGATGTGACGTTTTCATTAAGTAGCCTCTTTGTGCTGATGTGACGTTAAGAAAACAATTTAACATTCAGGGCCACAGTGAGTAATTTAAATCAGAAGTTAGACGGGGTTCAGATAGCCGGAGCTCTGCTGAAAGAAGAGGCCGCTATAACTAAGACAAGTCTGCTACAAGTCCAGCAAGAGAATTCTTTACTTCGATGTGAAAACAGCGCTTTATTAGACGGGCACCAGAGACAACTGGAGGTAGGTAGAGTTTAGTTTACAGTAAAAAAATGTTTAGGGGCAGGAAGGTTTAGAAAAAAGGTTTAAAGTTTATTGTGTATTAGGCTTGGCTGTCTACATGTATTTTTCTTTACTTTTTATCTGTTTGTGTGTCTGTATGTATATTTGTCGTCATACTTCTCTGTGTTTATCTGTCTGCTTGTCTGTCTGTTTTATTCCATCCATCTATCTGTTGTCTGTCTGTCAGTTTTTCAGAATTTTCTGTCTATTTTTTATATCTACCTGTCAATCAGTTTACTCATCTAGCAATCTGTCTGTCTGTCTACTCATTTGTCTGTCTGTTTGCCTGTTTGTTTTGTTTATTTATTTATCTGTCTAGTCACCTGTTTGGCTGTCTCTCTCCGTCCGTATACTAGTAGTCCGTTTGTCCATCTTTCTTTCTGTCCACATCTGTCTCTCTCTGTATATCTGTGTGTCTGTCTGTGCATCAATCATTCTCTCTTTCTCTCCCCGTCTCTTTGTGTATGTCTTTCCATCAATCTCTCTGTCTGTCTGTCTCTCTGTGTAGACAGCTAGACAGGACATTCAGGTAGAGAGAGACACCTACCAGCAGTCTAGACAAGGCTTAGATGGACTTTATCAAGAAGCAAAGAAAAAACTCAAAGATGAAACACAAATGAGACTGGTGGCTAGTTCTACTTAATTATTTTAGTTTTTTTTTTAAATATAACATATATTAGTTACATAAAATATATATTAAAATATAATTGAATAAATATGTAAGTTTTCGTAGTAAAAGGTTTAGTCTACCTTTTATTAATGACTGAAAAAATTTAGTTTGTAAATAAAGAAATTTGCTGAAGGGTGCAGCAAGTTATAGATGTAAAGTTAAGATTAATGCGTTTATTACTGTTTACGAAAAGTGTCGAAGACGCGGGTATTGAATTAAGCGCTTACTAAAGGATGCATCAAGTGATAGAGTCCAGGTACAGAGACTCTGATAGCTGTTGAATTAAGAGTCTTACTAAAGGGTGTAGCGAGTGATAGAGTCCAAGTACTGAGACTAACGGCTATTGAATTGTGCGCTTTACTAAAGGATGCGGCAAGTACATTGAATTGGATTCGAACTAGAGATCTTTTGTCTTATAGTAAATTTATTACACTATGATAATGACAATGATCATGATGATGATAATGACGACGATTATGATGATGAAATGATAATAAAGATGATAATAATGATGCTGAAGATGATGATGACTATGTTGATGTAGGATGTAGAGAGAGAGTTACTGGCTCAGATAAGTATGAAGTCAGAGGTGGAGGTAGCGCTGAGAATGTTGGAGAAAGATGTGAGAGACAAGCAAGACTTGACTGCTTCGCTTAGAACACAATTAGATGATATTAAGAACATTAACATAGACCTATTCACTAGACTACAGGTACGTCATTATCATCATTATCATCATCGTTATCACTACCATCATCATTATCACTATAATCATTGTTATCATTATTATTAAGTTTAACGTCTGGATTATCCTTTTATATGAAAGATGTCTCAGATATAGCTTTCAATTTGAACGTTTTACTAAAGGGTGCGGCAAGTTAAGTTTAATATCTGGATTACCGCATTATGTGAATGATTTCTCTGATGTAGCTGTCAATTTAAGCTGCATATTAAAGGGTGCGATATACATCAAGTTTGCGATATAGTGAGCATTCATGGGAATTGAACCTGGGTCTGCTGTGTCCTAGTTCGATGTCTTAATCACTGCGTTATCATGCCTAGACAAAAACGTCATCATCGTCATCATCATTATCATCATTATCTATTATTATCATCATCATCATCAATCAATCTTATAATGTTTCTATCTTATTCACACTAATTGACAATTAACATAAAATACACGAAATTTTATTCGCAACACAAACACTTTACCGAAGTGACTAGTGCGCCTGATCAACATAATCTCTTCTATGTTGACAGAACGCAGAGGCAGCCTTACTACACAAGGTCGATATGGTCAACAGACTAGAACTCAAGTCAAGTCAAATGGTCAACACCATCAGAGATATGGAAGAAGGGTATAGCATTTCAGCATTGTTCTACTTAGTTTTATACTTTAAATGAATCAATTCAGCTTTATAACTGTAATCTATAGGCTTGGTAGAAGGGTATATCAAGAAGAAAGATCAGATAATAAACTGTAGTCGTAGGCTTGGTAGAAGGGTACTTCAAGAAGAAAGATCAGATAATAAACTGTAGTCGTAGGCTTGGTAGAAGGGTATTTCAAGAAGAAAGATCAGATAATAAACTGTAGTCGTAGGCTTGGTAGAAGGGTACATCAGGAAGGCAGATCAGAGAATAAGACTGTAATGGTACTAATGGATTGGTAGAAGGGTACATAAAGAAGACAGATCAGAGAATAAGACTGTAATGTATACTCTTGGTAGAAGGGTACATGAGAAAGAAAGATCAGATAATAAGACTGCAATGGCTTGGCAGAAGGGTACATCAGGAAGAAAGAGTAGATAATAAACTGTAGTCGTAGGCTTGGTAGAAGGTACATGAGGAAGGAAGATCAGAGAATGACAGTAAATTTGGTAGGCTTGGTAGAAGGGTACGTTGTTTGTAGTTTACAGAGAAGTAGTGCTGAGAAGCAAGCATCAGACGAGACAGCGAGACGACTTGGACAACAGCTGGCTGAGAGAGACAGCAAACGGTCAGTAGCGTCATCGTTATCATCATTATTATCATCATTATTATTATCATCATCAGCGTTATCGTCACATCAGGGGGCATTACATAATTACATGATGGTAAAACGACCATCTTGTATTGTGTGAGAAATGAGTTAGGAAAGAGTTTATTTGCATAAAGTTTAGTTACATTTTGATTATACGTTTAAGAATAAAATATGAACTGACTGAACGACTGACTAAATAATTGATTGCATGACTGACTGACTGAACGACTTAGTGAATGAATGAATGATGATTTACTAACCGACTGACTGATTGAAAAACTGACTGACTGAACGACTGACTGATTGGCTGGTTAACTGACTGTTTGATTAATTTATTTACTGACTAATTGACTGACTAACTTAGTGACCAACTGATTGACTGAGCTATGGATTTATTTATTTACTGCTCTACTGACTGATTCTGACAGATTTATTGGTCTATTGACTGATTGATTGTCTCACTGATTGACTGTCTGTTAATTGATTGACCAATTGAGTGACTGATTGACTGATTGCCTGACTGACGGATCGATTGAATGACTGACTAATCGATTGACTGACTGACTAATTGACTGACTAATTGACTAATTGACTGACTGACTAATTGACTGACTGACTGATTGATTGACTGGCTGATTGACTGACTGCTTGACTAATTGACTGATTGACTGATTCAGTTCGGCCCTGGAGACAGATTTGAAGGTAGAGAGAGAGTGGAGGGGGACGCTGCAGAAGAATCTAGAAAATGAAAAAGGTCAGATTGCTAAACTGAGCGGGGAAATAAAACATTTACAGTCTATTAAAAAGGTTTGTCTGGCTTTATCATCATCTCATTATCATCTTCATCATCATTGTTATCATCATTATCAATGAATGTTATCATCATCATTATTATCATCTTTATCATTATTGTTATCATCATTATCAATGAATGTTATCATCATCATTATCATCATTATTATCATCTTTATCATCGTTGTTATCAACATGATCAATGTTATCAACATCATTATCATTATGAACAATGTTTAACATCAGTTTTGACATTACATGTTTGTGTGACTATCATTATCATCTTCATAATCATTGTTATCATCATTATCCATGTTATCATTACAATTATAATTAATGTTTTACATTATTTTTTACATTGCATGTTTATTGGACTGTATCATCATCATTACCGTTATCATCATTATCATCATCAATTATCATTATTACTAATGTTTAAATTATTTCGAATGTTTAATGTCTGTATCGACATTGCATGTTTTTTAAACTCGCTGCGAGTACGTAAAATGAGCTTTAGTTTAATAAGCGCTTTCCCCGTCATTCCCAAAGAAAAATTATTTACTGCGCTGCATTAAGAGTTGAGCGTTCACTCATCACTAGAATTGTACTCGCGCAGTTTGTAACGTAAATAGCCCCTTTTTTGAGCTGATGTGATGTTAGCAGTAAATATATTATTTTATAATTTAGGATTACGATGGCTTGCAGACTAAGTATATACAGTTACAACAGTTATGTGAAGACCAAGAGAAAGCATTAGCTGAACTAGGCTCTCATCTTAGCCAGTTAGTCTGTCTGTCTGTCTGTCTGTTTATCTGATTCTTTGTCTGTGTGCAGTGTCGTTTGTCTAATTTTCTGTCTGTCTGATTCTTTGTCTGTGTGATGTGTCTTTTGTCTAATTGTCTGTCTGTCTGTCTGTCTGTTTCTTTGTCTGTGTGCAGTGTCTTTTGTCTAATTGTCTGTCTGTCTGATTCTTTGTCTGTGTGCAGTGTCTTTTGTCTAATTTTCTTCTCTGTTTGTCCATAATTTATCTGTTATGTTTTTTATCTGTCTGTCTAGCTATTAGTTTAACAAGCTACGTCTTACTCTTTGTGGTCCATCTATTTGTCTATCTGTCTGTATGTGTTCAATGATCACAAATGGAATATGGATCTTTAGCACACAGTCATGTTGCCCCCCCCCCATGTATTATCTACTCCTCCTAACAGATCTAAATTAAAGATGGAGGACTACAAAGAAGCTCAGCTTGTAATGAAGGATGCACAGTGGGCCGAAGACAATAAAGTAGCAGACTGCAAACAGTGTAACAAGCCTTTCTCTGTGTCTAGGAGAAAGGTTAGAGCTGATTGCTTGAGTGGTTGGTTGGATGGATGATTGGTTGTTGGTTGGTTGGTTGGTTGGTTGGTTGGTTGGTTGGCTGATTGGTTGAGTGAGTGGTTGGTTTGTTGGTTGATTGATTGATTGGTTGATTGGTTTTTTTGATTGGTTGGTTGATTGTTTGGTTGTTGGTTCATTGATGGGTTGGTTGGATGATTATTTGATTATGTGAGTTGGATGATTGGTTAATTAATTGATTAAGTGAGTGATTGATTGGAATACTGACTTGTATAATTTATTGAAAGATCGACTTGTAATAGAAAAGGTAGATCTCTAAAACCATAACCTCCAATCAATCCACAATGCAATAAATAACCCTAAATAATTATGATAATGTCAAGTCGCTCAGTGGAAGGGTACGTTTATTATTGTTGCAGCATCATTGTCGTAACTGCGGAGAGATCTTCTGTAATGAATGTTCCAACACTAAGATGCCTTTACCCTCCTCCGCTAAGCCAGTGCGGGTCTGTGACCTGTGCAACACTTTACTGCTTCAACGATACGCCGCGAACTAAACGAATACATTCATTCATGTATTCAACAGTGGAGGACCAAAGGTGGTGCAACGGTTTTTTAAGTGGGAAGGGGATTTTAACATTTTATTTGACGACTTTTTTCTTTTTTTGCTTCTTTGAACAAATTTTGTTTTTAAAAGGAAAAAAAGCGAAATTAATTGCTCATCAAATAACCGACATTTTCAATCTGACGACTTTTTTTCTGATTTTTTCCTTTTTGGTCGACTTTTAGTCGGAGGTGTGCAAACAATTATATGAGGGTAGGGGGAAAAGATATTACATTTCTAGATTGTGATGATGACATTTTGGATCCTTGTTTTAAAGTTTTATGTTGGAAATTTTTAGAAATCTCATATTTTGCACATTTTCTTTCCGGGGGGGGGGGGGTTGTACTTTCCCTGAGCCCTCTCATTTCAGCGCCCATGCTGTAGACTATTTAAACTTTATTATGAACTGCGTATCATTATCATAATTATCATGGTCATTGTTATCACAGAGTGTAAGATATATTGAGTGTATATAGAGTATATCTATTTCGATGATATTTAACTTTTAAGCTGCTGGTGTAGCTTGCTTTTATTTTTTTAAACTTTTATTTTTGTCGCAAATAAAAATTAAGTTAATATATGTTAAAAAGAAAAAAAAATTAAATCAAATGAATATTTGTTCATAGAAGAATGCTAAATATTAGGGCTGAATTGAATATTCATTTGGCTCGGCGCCGGAGACTCTTAAGTGAACTATTCGTATTTTGTCGAATAGTTTGCTGTAACCGAATACAATGATAAATCTAGGCAAATCTTTATAAAAGCGGATTCCTTGTAATCTACGAAGCTTGTTCTAAGCCTAACCTACTGCTTAGTACTCTACTTGGCCTACTGTTGATGATCACAGAGACGAGAGTTTAACTATTAATATATAACATTCGGACACTTAAAATTCCTAAATTGCCCAATTGTCAAAATCACTGTTTGGTACGGCCCGAAATTAAATGGATGAAATTACGTATAGTGAATTAAATATTAACTTAACTAATTATGTAGTTAAGAGATTCATAACGCGTTATCTTAGTGTTAAGTAGTGCTGATGTGACGTTAAGATGCAAGACAATAAAATGTCATTGAGGGTACGTATTGAAATCTTGTAAAGGCAAACAAGATTGACCACGCCCACTTTCCTTAAAATAATATATTATTTATTTTTATTATTAATTTATTATTAATTTATTATTAATTAGGCAAGCGTTAGGCGAGCAGGGGAAAGTACCCGGCGAGATTTTATTTAAACTAAAGGTTTAAATTCTTTAAATCTTTTTATACGAAACGTTGCGGATATTATTTAGTAGGTACAATTTTTTGGTGCTGAATAAAAGGCGAACTTGTCGTAAAATTTACAGTTTGTTATTATTTACAGCGAAATCGCGGTGTTAGAAACTATGTAAAATGATATCTTAATACACTCATTTTAATTTATAATAATAATAATATATAATTTATAATTTAATAATATTTCTAATATTTAATTTATAATATATTAGTGGTGTGTTTTCATTACGTCATTTTCTGGCTCATTTCATTGAGCTAGAAAAATACAAAAAGACGTGAAATAAGCTTTGCATTACGTTATAATGCATGTGTATCATAAGAAAGATGTAGCAGAGATTCTTTGACTGCTGTTCATTTTCTATTCGAGTAGTTGCTTAACGGTCAGAAAGACAGACTCTAAAGTGAAATAACTCTGATTCGAATCCCAGTATGACTGGTAATATTTGATTAACTTGTTGCTCCCTTTAGCGAGATGCTTGATTCAATAATTAGTATTGCCTTCGAAAAGTTATATTGCTCTACTTGCTGCATCTTTAGTAAATAAATAGGTTTAATTTTATAATTGTTCTCGTAGATATTTGAGATGAAGATTAAATAGAAATTGATTTTAAAATAATTGATTTTTTAGTTGATACTTGAAAAGATCATCGAATCAGAAGTGGGATTACATTTATTTTAACATTAATATTTTTTCAAACCAATCGTAAATGAGCTTTCATTTGAGTTCAATTTTAATCAACCAGATTAAAGTTATATTTCACGTAATCAATCATACTATTCGATACATCTGAACTTTTCAACCAATCAAAAGCAACAAAAATCCTATGAACGAATCGGAATACAGATCTAAGTTAATCAGCCAATCGTAAGAAGCTTTCTCCTCGGTCAGCCAATCAGAGAGCAGCAATGGCTCAGGGTCGTCCGATCAAATGTGTTGTAGTGGGCGATGGGACAGTTGGTAAAACTTGTATGCTCATTTCCTACACTACGGACAGCTTCCCCGGGGAATATGTTCCCACTGTGTCAGTTTCTGTCTCTAGTTTTTAGTCAAAGTTTGTTAGCCAAGTGGTAGAGAATTGTGAGTGAACAATTGAATGATTTACTGATGAATGAATGATTGATTTATTGAGGGATGATGATTGAATGATTGATTGGATGAATGATTGATGATTGAATGATTGATTAATTGATTAGGTTTGATAACTACACCAGTTCCATGATGGTAGACGGTGTTGCCGTTAACCTTGGCCTGTGGGACACAGCGGGACAGGAAGACTATGATAGACTTAGGCCTCTTTCTTATCCACAGGTAGTAGACTAAAGGGCGTAGCAAGTCATTAATTTATTGCTAGTTAAAGGTAGTAGAATAAAGGGTGTAGCAAGTGATTAGTTTATTGCTAGTTAAAGGGCGTAGCAAGTGATTAGTTTAATTTCTTGTTAAAGGGCGTAGCAAGTGACAGTCTAATCGCTTCATTTCATTGATTAGTTTTAATTTAGATATATTTCTACTTATTAACAAGTAAGTGGGTATATATCTAAATATCTGTCTAGATATATTTAAATTAGTAAAAATCTGCTGTCTGTCGATCTGTGTTTTAACTATTTATTTCTGTCTGTCTATTTGTATCTGTTTTTTTTATCTGTTTTCAGACAGATGTATTTCTCATCTGCTTTAGTGTAGTCAGTCCGTCGTCATTTGAGAATGTTAATACTAAATGGTTCCCTGAAATCAAACATCATTGTCCTGATGCTGCTCTACTCCTTGTTGGTCTGTCTGTCTGTCTCTCTGTCTTTTTGTCTGTGTGTCTGCTTGTCTATTTCTTTGTCTTTTGTACTTGTTTGTACAATGTCATATAACATATTAAATCTTGACGGATAAGTTAACTTTAAGTTGAATGTCATGGATTACTGTATTATAAGAATGATATCTCAGATATAGCGTGTATTTAGGCATCTTACTAAAGGGTGCAACAAGTTTAGTTGAATGTCTGAATTACTGTATCGTATGAACTATATCTGAGACATAGCTGTCAATTAAAAAAATTACTAAAGGGTGCAGCAAGCTAGTTAGCATTCACAGGAATCGAACCCGGATCTATTTCATCTAAGTCCTTCTCTCCAACCACTTGACTATCAAGCCTTGAGTATATCATCATTAATTTAATTAAATATTCAAGTTTCTCACTGACCAATCGCGTTGCTGTATTTCAGGCACAAAAATAGATCTGCGAGAAGACAAGGACGTAATTGGTCAGCTGGCAGCCAATAATCTCTGTCCAATCAAAAGAGAGCAAGGCATGAAGGTTGCATCTAAGATCAGGGCTCTTAAATATCTCGAGTGTTCAGCTCTTACACAGAGGGGCCTTAAACAGGTCTGTACGTCACATCAGTACAAATGAGGGGGGGGGTTTGTTGCTTAACGTCACATCAGCACAAGTGAAATTTTTCGTTGTGGTGTGTGGGTGGGGGAGAGTGGGTTTGTTTCTTAACGTCACATCAGCACAAATGAAGCTGTTTAGTGGGGAGAGGGGGTGTTTATTTTTTAATTTCACGTCAGCACAAACGCAGCTATTTAGTATTGCTATTTAGTATTTAGTATTGGGGTGTTTGTTTATTGCTTGACGTCACATCAGCATAAATGCGTCATTGTAGAGATGCGTTGTGAGCTATTTGTGCAGAAATAAAGTGATGAGTGAACACTTGACTTTAAAACGTAATAATTTCCTTTTGAGAATTTATTCAAATCTTTTTGAAAATTAATTTTATTTTTAAGCAGTTTTATTACTTAATGTTTTAAATAAAATTTCTATTTTAATTTCTGCATCGATTTTTATTTTTTTTTCTAAATATTTGTACAGGTATTTGACGAGTCAGTAAGGGCCGTGCTTGCCCCCCAGGCCCCCGCTAGACCCGTTAGAAAATGTGTTCTATTGTAAAGACTGTAAAAATTGACTGTATCACCCTCCCCCACCCACCCCCCCCAAGCCATTGATTTTTAACCCTTAAAAATATAATCAATTCTATTTAGGGTTGAATCCCCCAACCTTTTTTTCCCCCCCGCATACTTTGAGTAACTTTTAGGGAGGAGAGTGATCCTGCCACTTCATGATTTTTTTGTAGGCCCCCCCTCCAAATTGTTTCAATTTAAAAATTATGTAACATTAGGTGTTTTTTTGTGTACGGTTTGATATCGATATTTTTATCTGAAATTTTTATACAGATTATTTATTTAATTAAAATTAATCGTTATTTAATTTATAAATATGGGAGATAGTTTCTGGGAGAGGAGAGGAGGGATTATGAACTAGTGGGGAGGGGGGGGGGTAATCGATCGTTTATCTAGTCTGATAAAAGAAGTAGTAATAATTTTTAAGATCAAAATCAGATTTTTATATTTAAACTTTGATTTATTTATTTATAAATATTTAAAATATATTTTTATTTTATAAATTTCTGTATTTAATTTTTGTTCGAGCTTTTCCGCTTTGAAATGACCGCTTTGAATATTTATTTAAATATAATTAAAGGGGGTGTGACAATATTCAATCATTTGAAAATATGCGCACTTCAAAATATTAAATAAGTTTTATTTAATAAGTTTTCTTATTAAAAATAAGAAAACTTATTTTTAGATCATATGTTCTTATCGTAAAAATGTATTTTTTTGATACTATCAGTTTACGAGACTTTCTACAAAAAAGGTTGTCAGATTTTCATTTTCTTTGACCCCCGGGTTTATCCCCATGACTCGGTTAAATTTAAAAAATATTTTTATTGCATTTTAATTGGACATAGCTTTTTGTTTCGAATCGTAGATTTCAGCGTAGTGGTTGTTAGTTTTTGTTTAGGATAAATAGTCTACGAATCTTTTATGTTTTTTCATTTTATGTTAGTGCGAAATAGTTTGGTGTCGAGTCTTTTAACATTATTCTGTCATGTTTTATGTCGCGTCGGCTTCGCTTTTAGTGTTTAAGTAATATCTCTTGGTAGAAGGGTACATCGGGACGGAAGATCAACAAATAAGATAACTATTTATTCTGTGACAACTTCCGTGCATAGAATTTTGGTCTAAGACACTACGTCATTTGGTATACTCTAATTTCTAACAATATTCCTACTCTAACAATAATCATAAACCTTATCCTAACCCTCATGTTGCAGTAGACCAAATATTGGCAAATCAAATGCAAGTAGACTAAATGTCATAGACCAAAAGTGTGTACACGAACTATCATAACAGAATTGAAGGTTCAAAAGATCGAGAAATATAAGAATACAGTAATAAACTGTAGGCTTGGGAGAAGGGTACATCGGGAAGAAAGATCAGGAAAAAGACAGTACATCGTAGGCTTGGTAAGGAAGAAAGATCAGAGAACAAGACTGTAGGCTTGGTAGAAGGGTACACCAGCTATCGTGTTCTAGTCTGAATCAATACTCAGTTCTACTTCTCATAATAGTATTATCATAATATGATGTCGCATAATCATTTTGTAATCATTTTATAATCATTTGACTGTAATCTTGTCGTAATCATGTGATGATGCAACTTTAATTGAATAGTCTCTAATTACGAAGTGTAATTAATTAAGAGCTGTAATTAATTAATGGATGTAATTAAATTATATTAAATATTGCATATATTAAATATTACATATTTAATATATATTACATCTTTCATAATCTAACATCTAAATTAGTAATGATATAAAAAAATCCATAAGATCTCAGTTACCCCCCCTTTTCCCCCAATAATAATTGATATGAAACAACCCCCCCCCTCCTCTTACAATACAAAATAAAATTAAACCCGCATTAATAGATTTTTACTTTTACATAATACATTTTTTATTATGTAAAATGCATTATGTAAAAGGAAAAATCTATCTCCTACTATCAAATATATTACAATGGGTACAACATCCCTCGAGTTCTTACCCCCCACCTCTAATTACGCGTCATTCTCACATGCCCCCCCTCCACCTCTGCAGATACAATTATTGTACATTGAATTATTTATAAGTTTAACTCTTCTACAGGAGCTACCTAGTTAAAAATGTTAGTGAAAAAAATCTATTTTTTTTGTTTTGTTACGTTATGTTATAAACTATTAAAACTAATCACAAACTCAAAATAACACACTCTATCTATCCCTTTCTCTGTCTTTCTACATCTCTCCCTCTCTTTCTCTCCATCTCGCTCTCTCTTCCCTACCTTTCTCTCTCACCCCCCCCATCATCCTTCCCTCCCTCTCATTCAATCTACATCTCTCTCCACTATCACTCCCTCTCTCCCCTCTCCCTCACATAACCGACTCTTCAAATAACCTCTGCGGCAACTTAACATGGCAAGCCACCACGCCGGTCATCGGCTCTGGCAACTTATTCTTACTCAACTCCCACTGATCCGAGTCCAAATCATAAACCTGAACCGTATCCTGAAAACTATGCGCGTCCCAACTGTACCCCCCCAACACAAAAATCTTCCCCCCGCACTGCACCGCAGGGGCCTCGCTCTGCCCCTGCAATGAACTCGACAGCGTTGTCCACTCATCCGTATCGATATCGTAACACTCCGTCAGCATCACGTCGCGTCTGTCCCCCGCGTTAGTATTCCCTGCGCACACAAATAGCGCTCCCTCGTGCGCTACCATCACATGGTACCCCCGACTTTGCTTCATGGGGGCACGTAATGTCCAGCCAGATCTCTCAGTGTCGTAACAGTGCATCTCGTCGGTGAAGTCCTCCCCAGGGCATCCCCCGGAGATGTACACCTTGCTTGCGTGGGAGCAACCGGCGTGGGAGAAGAGGGTGTTGGGGAGGGAAGAGATGAGGGACCATTCGTTGGTGGCGAAGTCATAGCGCTCAGCTGTACCCAGAGCGACGCGGTTGTGCTTGCCACCGACGGCTATTAGGCAGGTGGGGAGAGAGACGAGAGCGAAGTGGGTGCGGGGGACAGTCATGGAGGATATCTGGAGCCATCTGGGGAAAGGTTTTAAGTTTTAAAAATTGTTTTTAATAAGATCTGTATAATCAAGGCTCGTTAGAGAAGTGGTTATAGCGCTGGACTCGGACATGATAGATCAAGGTTCGAATCCTGGATAGCTCATTATTTCTCTAACTTGCTGCACCCCTTAATAAGACACTGAAATTGACGGCTACGTCTGAGACATCGTTCATATAATACAGTAATCCATGACATTAAACTTAACGTATATTATATAATTAAGAAATTTATTTGCGAAATTACTTTAGCTATACTATAAGGCTTTGTCATATAATGATCTTTTTTCATGTAGGCCTTTGTGTACTTTATGTAAATCTATTAAATTTTCTTCTTTTGAGTTTATAGAAATAAAAGACAATAAAACATGAAACTACTGCAGTTACATTCAAAATATAAATTTTAAACTAGATATTTTAAATAGTAAATAAGGATATTTCTGATTTAGTTGAGGAGGGCGGGGTACAAATACAAAATTACAAGAGAACAGAAATATAAAGAATTAGAAAAAAAATTTGGTAATTTTGTAAAAGTAAATTCTAAATTTAAAACAAAGAGTTTTGATTGGCTGCTTACTTTCCATCGCGTGGATTGTAACGGAACGCGCTATTGGTTGCGTGAGAGCCATCACCGGCCATAGCTGACTGTCCACCAATCACAAACACTGTAAGAAAAATAGATCAATTAGAAACATTATAATAAAATAGACCAATTAAAAACAGTGTAATACCAAAAAAAATAAATCTTTAATAAAACATGACAACAACATAGTTATTACAAGATATAAAGTACTTGAAGGCCTATAATATAAAATACAGATATTGTGCTAGTGTGGCTGTCCACACATAGACTACAGCCAAATCAGTTACACACATAACACCATAACACATGCCCTATCTGATGAAACACCTGGCCAACACGGTGTCACACGGTAGCATTTTATATTTTCATTATTTATTTGTATTTTTTGAATAATTTTTTTAATGATAGTTTTCAAAGTATTGAGCCAACCTAGATTTGAACCCACCACCCGCCGGTTGATAGGCAGACGCTCTACAAACTGAGCTACCGTGCTCGGACAATAAGCAAATAAGAAATACTGTAGCAACATAGACCAATTACAAACACTGTAATAAAAAAGTCCAATCAAAAACAATGTAACCAAATAAAATTCTAATCAAATAAAATTCTTGCCAAATCAAATAGCCATTCCTACCAAAATCGTTGATTGCCGCTACTGTAGCGAAGTACCTCCTATCCCTCGTAGGATTGAGACTGACAAAAGGGCCCAGCTGGCCCGCCTTGCTACTCGGGGCCGCTAGCACGTTGGCACACAGAGTGTTGTCTAGATACCCCGCACCAAGTATGACCAGACATTCTCTGTACGCGCGCATTCGCGACATTGGTGTTGTTACTAGAGGCTGGCTGAACAGCTTCATGTGGTAACTTAACGCGTTCTAAAAAGAACAGATACGAACTGTTCTAAAAGTGATCTAGGTTCTAAAAGATGTGGTGTTCTAAAGGTGATAGGTTTGGTTCTACAAGATAACCAATATGTGGTGTTCTAAAGATGGTTTGGTTCTAAAATATAGTAGATATTTGATGTTGTAAATGCACGTTAGGTTCTAAGAGGTAGCAGATCTGAGGTGTTCTGAAAGATAAGCTTGGTTCTAAAAGATAGCAGGTATGTGATGTTCCAAATGTGGTAAGTTTGGTTCTAAAAGATAGGAGTCTAGCATATACAAAGTGTTCTAAAGGTGATGGTTCTAAAAGATAGCAGATAGCTCTGTTCTAAAGTTGACGTTATGTTTTACAATTGATTAGATAAGTCAAAGCTAAAGATACCATTCATAAATGACGCGAAAGATTTAGCAAACACTTTCTCTCAAAAATGCTTGATAAAGAGTGCAACAAGTAATGTTCAATAATAACATTAATCCAAAACACAACAGAGTGCTGCAAGCATTAATAATTTTCTACCAAAACACTAAAGGGTGCAGCAAGTAATGTACATTAAAAATTTTCCACCACAAAACCTAAAGAGTGCAACAAGTAAAGCGCAACAGTTGTTTCTATTCAAAAAGCTAAAGGGTGCAACAAGTGACCTGCAGTACATCCCTACAAGCCTCTCCAAGCATGAGTGGATGTCCGTAGATATATTCCATCTGTTCCGCACTGATGAGTCCGTAACGAATGAGGCCTAGGACACGCTTGACTAGCTCCACGGACCTTGAACCAGTCTCTAGCCAACTTAACGCTATCTTAAATACATCCAACTCTGAGTGAGCCTGCACAGGGGTAGAACAGGCAAGCTTGCGAGAAGGGTATGGCAATAAGGAAGGCTTGGGAGAAGGGTACGTCAAAAAGAATGGCTTGGGAAAAGAGTACACCAATGATATAAGCTTGGGAGAAGGGTACATCAATAAGAAAGGCTTGGAAGAAGGGTACATTAAAAAGAAAGGCTTGGGAGAAGGGTACATCAATAAGGAAGGCTTGGGAGAAGAGTATGTTAATAAGAAAGGCTTGGGAGAAGGGTACGATAATAAGGTAAGCTTGGGAGAAGGATACGTTAATCAGAAAGGCTTGGGAGAAGGGTACGATAATAAGTAAAGCTTGGGAGAAGAGTACATCAATAAGGAAGGCTTGGGAAAAGAGTACGTCAATAAGGAAGGCTTGGGAGAAGGGTACATCAATAAAAAAGGCTTGGGAGAAGGATACATTAGTACGAAAGGCTTGAGAAAAGGGTACATCAATAAAGACAGCCTGGGAGAAGGGTATGTCAATAAAGAAGGCTTGGAAGAAGGGTACGTCAATAAGAAAGGCTTGGAAGAAGGCTTAATTAAAAATGGTAAATCATAAACCACAATAATAGGCTTGAGAAAAGGGTACACCTTAAAGAAAAATCAGAGAACAATATGATAGACTGAAGGCTTGATAGAAAGAAGATCATATTCTGGCTTGGTAGAAGGGTACAATCTGGAAGGACTTTGTGATAAGCATATAAGTAGCAAGACAAAGACACCCATTCAAACAAACTCAAACAAACAACTAAGCATATACGCACACATACAAAAAAAAATAAAACACAAATATAAAAAGAACAATATTTTATCACACACAATATTAGTAATATCAAGCAAACTTAACCAAACAACTAGAGATATAATCACAGTTACAAAGAAAGCTATAAAGAAGATGTAACGAAAGATAAAAAGAGACAAAGAGAGATACACAAGGCATACTTTCAGCCTATCATCTGAGAGTAGTTCACAGAAGAGCTCCCCAGAAATGGTCTTAAAGTCATCATTGTGAGCGACGGGTACAAAGTTGTCCAGTATAAAACCCTTAGTGTCACGCTTACAGTCAGACAGACCATACATCTCTGCCATCTTTAGAAAGTGCAGGCAGTTGTCCACCGTCATGTCATCACGTAGGTATCTACAAGAGCAGTCAATGTGTCAGTCAGCCAATCAATCAGTCAATCAGTCCATCAATCAGTCTGACTGATTAACTGATTAACTGACTGACTGATTGATGGACTGATTGATAATTGATTGATTGACGGCCGGATTGGCTTATTGATTGAATGGTTGATAACTGAATTACTGATTTATTGAATGGTTGATATGCACATTAAATAACTGATTGATTGAAACATTTAACAACCTATTGTCTGAAAGACTGATTAATTGATTGACTAACTGATTACTGACTGACTGACTGACTGACTGATTGACTAACTGACTGACTGATTAACTGATTAACTAACTGTCAGTTAGCCAATCAGTCAGTCAGTCAGTCAGTCAGTCAGTCAGTCAGTCAGTAATCAGTTAATCAATCAATTAATCAGTCATTCAGACAATAACTTGTTAAATGTTTCAATCAATCAGTTATTTAATGTGCATATCAACCATTCAATAAATCAGTAATTCAGTTATCAACCATTCAATCAATCAATAAGCCAATCCGGCCGTCAATCAATCAATTATTCAACGCATCAATCAATCCATCAATCAATGCTTTACAATTCTTGCACAAATCATAACCTCTCATCATTCTTTCCAACGTACCCTTCTCCCAAGCCTACCATCTTAACCTCACACTACCGTACCCTTCTCCCTATCCTTACTTTGCGCAGAAGAGCAGTATTTCAGTGAACTGCAGATGATCTGCCGCCTCCAGGACGTCTTGTAGATTACCGTCATTGATGACAAGAGTACCGGTGTAGGCGTACTCTAACAGCGCTCTTAAGCCTATAGACGTTACACCTTTTAACTCCACCTAAACAATGATAAACGATAAACAAATAAGAAATTTTATTAAACATCAATGTTATAAACGCAATGTAAAGTCGATGTAAAAAAAGGCTCACCACAGGCCAATAAGGAGCAAAAAATGTGTTTTCTAAAAATAATACAATCTGTATAAAATGAATAGAAATTATATTAAATGCATTAAGATTAAGTTAATCGATTGTAAAAAGTCAATTGTAGAAAATGAGAGAGAAGAAAAACAAACAACGATAAATAAGAAATGGTAGTGCAGAAATGATCAAGAATAAGAAATAACTTGACTAAACAATAGATAAGAAAGAAAACTGAACAACAATAAAGAGGAAATTATAAACAAAAAATAATAAACAAGAAACGATAATAAAGAAACGATAAACAAGAATGGTAAACAATAATGAAAACCAGACTGTTTAACCAGTATAAACAATGAACAAGAAACATTTAAGAACAAAGGATAAACAACAAACAAACATACACACAGACAAAGAAACAAACAACATACATAGATAAATAACAAATGGATAGAAAAAATAGAGACTAATATACAAACAGACATATAAACAGACAGACAGACAAACAAACTGATTCACAATCAACAGATACACAAAGAAATCAACACACAAACAGACCAACAAATAGATCAACAGATAAACAAACAGATTAACAAATATACAAACAGACAGACACACACACAGATCAACAGACAGACCTGATTTTGAGATTTCTCTTGAAAGTCTTTAGCAAACATAGAATAGAAGTACTGACTGCACGCAGCTAGATAAGCTCTGTGAACGTTAAACGTTTGACCCTGGACCAAGAGCTGAGTGTCGCACATCAGTCCATCCTGCCAGAGTCTCTGGAACCCCTCCACCACCAGGGACCCGTGCTGGGTGGACGTGTAGCTCCGCCCCTTAGAGGGAGTGGCCCCTGAGGAGGTGGCTAGGGAGGGGGAGGGAATGGGAGTGATGGGGGAAGCTTTTTTAATCTGAATGGATTGAAAGATGGTTGATTATAGGAAAAATTTCATGGGATATAAAAATGGCACATCAGGAAGGAAGGCTCGGGAGAAGGGTATTTTGGGATGAGAGATAGCAAAAAGCAAGATAACAAATTGAATACTTGATAAAATAAAGATCACTGGGAAGAAAGATCAAATAATAAAATAATAAACTTACGGCTTGGTAGAAGGGTACATAAGAAAGACAGATAAAACACTAAGATAATAAATTGAAGGCTTGGTTGAAGGGTACAACATGAAGGAAGATCATATAATTGTACGCCTGAGTGAATATGCTAATATATCAGTTTTGTTAATATTATCAACTTCAATACATGTATTGCATACATAATTGAAAGTATCATTATTCTCATATTAATTATCAGTTAACACGATAATAATAATTAGAACATCTTTTTATTTTCAAATCATAATATGCATGGCACAAAAGCACGATATCATAAATGTAACATAGATAGTCAGTTATTAGAGTTGCTACAAGTTAACAAGACAAAGCGGAGAATTGCTGTTATACCAGTTAGATTGACTGGCCAAGGATTGTATCGATTACAAAATATAACTTTTTATTATATAATAATTACAATAACTAAAAACAGATTTTAATGACAGTACAAAAACGGGTAAAGACAGTTTAAACAATATACAGCTAGTTAATATTAAAATTAATAATACAGTTAATAATTAAACAGTCTATAATACAGTAAGTTAACAAAATCAATGAATGATGCAAAAATTAAATTAACAAATTAGATATTATATGATGACAATCGCAGTATAAAATAAGGTTGTTTTTCATTTGTAAGAATTGCATTAATAATTTATAAGTTGCGTGTTGCCATTCTAAACTAATATTTTTATTCACTCGAGTTTGCTTTTTATAAAAACTTCAGGAATGAAGTAAAAAGTTAGAAAAATAAATAGATAAATAATAATGATCATGATAAATTCGTAATAAAACTTACGTAATTAGAAGCGTCTGTCATTTTAGTGCTTCATACAAAGATCTTTAGCTCAAACAGAACTTCTCCTCTTCATATCAAACTAATCTATTTAAAAAATATGTTCTAATGTAAATTATTCAATATA
>JAQIXG010000846.1:0-26857 GCA_034700105.1 Oconnorella tubifera | reverse complement strand
GAGTGAGCTACAGACAGAACAGTATTTTTACCCATCCCATGTTTTGACATTAGAACAAATTTCTTCTGTTAGATCAATCAATTCTGATTCGGGTATATTAAATTTAAGTGATTGTCTTTTCTTGTTAAACTCTGCATAGCCAGACCACAACTACAACCAGTCATAAAATAATTAGCAAAAAATATGATCAATACAACATAAACAGAAATATGAAATGTCAAAAAATATGCATTTCGGTACTCAAATTCTGACAGATGTACCACCCATCTCTCAAGCTTATAGTTTTGTGTATTTTTTGAAATCTATAAAGCACTCTTTAGCATGCGTATATAGACTATATGAAAGACCATTTCAGAAAAATAGCTAGACAAAAACTGTTGGACAGTCAGTGACATACATCTGTAGTTCAGCACTATTAATAACACTACTGAAACACCTCTAACAATCATCCCTTGACAATGATAACGCAAACATGTCACCTTTGCCATGAGACCTCTAATAAAGACACTTAGAAAGAAAATCTTTGTCACACTCTTTATATCTAACTCTTTAGCCTCAATTTAACATCAATTGAATGCCTCAATCTAACCTGATATGCTATAGCCTTGCATGCATCACATTTCATGTCTACTTGATGAGGAACAAATGGACTCTGCATCATCTCATCATTCATGTCCTGAGGACCTCCAAATGATATAGTCCCACTCATGCCATCATCATCCTCCTGCAGCACCCCTCCCTGCTGTCCTGTCACTCCAAGCATAAGCATCGATGAGATCGACATAAGAATTAATAGTAACATCGTCACAATTGGTTTTCATAAATAAGCTACAATTTTATCTACTGTAAAATACTTATTTACTGAATAGTTTTTATTGATATTTTGATTATTTTTCTTTTTCAGTAATTTATCTAATTTGTTTAATTTTTAATTTTAACTTCAAAGAATCGCACAATGATGTTTACATTTAAGTTTTTATTTTCATGTATATAACCAATTGTCAAGTCCTTAAAATTGTACAATTTAATCAAACATATTTTGTTACTTGTTTTCAAATAAAGTGTTATTTTTACTCGGCAAAACTTTATGTTATATAATACTTTATGAATGATATAATACTAGGTTTACCAGTAAACCCTGTTCAAGGATGGAATCTAGTCCTTTTAAATTTATAATTAGCAAAAATCGATTATTTAAAAAAATTGAACCCAGAATTGATTTGAACACGCAACTTTCCAATCTGGAGTCTAACTGCTAATCCACGCACTATTGTTATCCTCATTTAAAACATTATCAATTACAAAGTATATAACAACCTCGGTGAGTGCACATGCACTAACTGTGGTTATACAATAAGATATTGAATAACCAATATATGTGTAAAAATATGATATATTCTTTTTATTTATTTATTTGATTTGTTCCATTAATTGCCAGTTAAACAAAGCAACTAGTGTTGAATAAGTAAACCATGTCAAAAAATGCAATAAGAATGGGCTGGTCTATAGCAGCTAGTTCCATATTTTAGAAAAAAGAGTACCAGCTTTAAATGGAAAGATATGGAAGATCCACAAAATTACCCCATGCAGCACCAAAATCTAAATGATGTACGATAAACTCGGTACAAAACTGACGCTATCAGTACCCTATATAATTACAGTTATATATTATCATATGACCCTCTAAATTTCAATATAACGTCCATGTCGTGAGGTATTGTCAACATCAAGTTGTTTGAACCAAATGGCAACAAGGAAATGCTAATAGCAAGACCCTAAAAAGAAACCAATGGAAGGCAATGGTAAGCCTAAGTATTTTGCTTTTGTAAACACTCATGGCAGAATGCAGTACAGTTTTAAGAATGATGTCGGAAGGTAAGACCCTCAGGCCAAAAGAAATCTTTTCAGATACTGTGGATGAATAAAGGTCGAGAAGAAGTAACGTTAAGAGAGATGATGCTGGGTTAAAGCCTCCTGAGCTTAGCAGTCGACTGTTCTAATCCTAAAGCCCATCTCCTCAGTTTCAAGACTATTAAAAAAAAATAGATCTTGGAATGTGAAAAGCATGAAAGAAGGACAGTAAGATGTTGTGACTAGAGATATGGAACAAACTCAGATATACTGTAATGGGAATCAGCTAAAAGGCATGGGAAGGCTCTGATCAATTTCAGTTTGGGAATTACAAGGAAATCCTGTTTGGACAAGAGATGGAAAGAATAGGTGGTGTAGCTGTTATTTACAACAAAAAGAGCTCTGGAACAGAGCCTTGAGCCTTTCCTAGTATACAATGGAATAAACAATAGAAGAACAATATCAGTGAGCATTAAGGGAAACTCATTTAACATGACAATTGTTCAATAATACTCACCAACGGCTACAATGGCTACATCTATAAAGTAGATGAAGGTTTCTTGGAAAGTTACAGGAAGTACTAGGTAACACCTCGAAGAGTGACATTCTTGAGGTTATGAGAAATTTTAATGCAAAAGTAAGAAAACAGAGATGCCCCAACTACAAGTTCGTTAGGCTTAGGGTCATGAAATGAGAATGGTGAGAGACATCTGGAATTTTCAGCTGGCAATGACCTTATCATTCCAAACACTTGGTTCAAACAACCAAATAAAATCAACTGTACACATGAACTGCGCCGGGTGGGAAATATAGAAATCAAATTGATTACATCTTAATAAAGAAAAGATAGTGCAGCATAGTTCAAGGTGTGCTTACACTCCCTGGAGTTGACTGTGAATCGGACAATGAACTACTGATGGAAAAGATCCACTTGAAGCTAAAAATTGTGAAAAGATCAAAGCCTCAAGCTCAATACAATCTGCAAAACATTCCTTTAAACTACAATATAGAGGTATAGAATAAGTTTGTAGCTCTTAACTTTATCGATGGCCGACCTGAAGAACCCCGATAGGAAATCAAAGGCATCATCATACAATGCTCTGCTGAGAAGTACAATCCCTATATTGGCGAAAAAAAAGCATTCTGAATGGCTCTCGGAGATTGCTTTGCAGATTATTGATTAGAGGAGAACACAGAAGAAAGGCAGAGTTGAAAAAACAGAATGACAAAAGCTAAACAGTGTCTTCCAGGCACAGACAGGCCAGAAAAAACAACAGAACATCTAAAGTCAAATCTGCAACGAGTTAGAGAATGAGAGCAAAATGGGAAAATCAAAATGGCTCTTTCAGCAAAGTAAAGCAATTAACCGGCAAATTTTCAGCACCCAGAGATGGATTGAAAGACAAGAAAATCTTAACTTTTACGATTCTGCAAATTCGTAACTGAATCAGATGAGATCAAGCAAGAATATACAGTAGTCCTTGATAAAAACAATGAAAATCTCTCAGCAAAATTCTGAAATAGCGAATTTGAGCAAAAGCCACCGGTGAGGTACCTTAAGCTCTCTCGGACATCAAGAATAACAAGACCTCAGGTGCGGATAGAATAGCAAAAGATATTGGGTGAGGAAAAAGTTACAATTATGACAGCGCTTTTCCAAAAATATAGGAATGAGGAGACTGAAAAAGATCTGTGAAGATACTTCTCTCAAAGAAAGCGGATCCCAGAGAATGTTCAAATAACAGAATCATTATATCTCATGCAAGTAGGAATCTCTGAAAAAATGAAGAAAAGTAGGGAAAGTCATGTAGAATGAGAACTGCCAGACCTACAAGCAAGTTTCAGGATAGGCAGTGGAACTTGAGATCACATAGCTAACCTAAGATGGATTCTTGAAAGGCAACAAGAACATTGCCAGGATGTTTTTATGCATGTGCTTATTGACTACACACAAAAAGCTGTTGATTGCATTGATCATGAATTATGGTGCACTCTTCCGAAAATAAGCATTCCAAACCACCTGTTAAACCTGCTAAGAAACTGATATGCTAATCAAGAGGCTTTTGTGGGCTTGCCTGACTTGCTACAGTTAAAGGAAGAAGTGAGAGACAGGAAAAAGTGGAGGGAGTTGATTATGAGTGTCATCAGGGATCGCCTTCGATTCAAGGACACAAGATGACAAAGTGATTATTATTTGGGTCAGGGCTATGTTGCTAAGGTTTAGAACAATGAGTTCATTATAGTTTAATGATATAGTTACGATCAATGTAGAGTTAGCGTTAGAAACAGGTCTGTATCGATTTCGTCGTGATTTGAATCAGAGTCAAAACTAGTCAAAATTCAGTTTCAATTTAACAACTGTTCAATTGGATCTAGTATCCTCTGCCTTAAAGACTTTATGGGCAAGTTATAACAGAGATTAGGCTCTAAGTCGGTTTCACCGCACCAACTTACGGTTAGAGATGAGTTAAGGTTAAGGATCAAATTATTTTGCATTTATTTGAACAGAATTTTAAATGACTGTTATTTTAATTTTTAAAACACCTCTCATTACTGTCATTCTTAAGAAACACTGAGCAGAAACACTGCTCAAAACAAAACTTTTTTTAAGAGTGTTCGATGACTTGCCAGACGATTGACATACTGGACGTTTGACATACAATTTTTTTTTATGGACGATTGATATACAGTTTATGGATGATTGACATACACACGGAGACGATTGACATACTTTTACAAGTACGATTGACAGTGATGTTAGGTCTCGAGCCCAGGTCTCGCCTCGAGACCGCCTCGAGACCAGTTTTTGAGGTCTTGATCTTGGTCTCGAAGGGTCAGGTCTCGGTCTTGGTCTCGGTCTTGAAGGGTCAGGTCTCGGTCTCGGTCTTGTGAAAAAGGTCTTGAAAAATTTCAAGACCTTGAAATCTTCTTGATTGAAATTTAAAGATTGAAATATTGAAATTTTTAGACAAATATAGCTAAATTTTAGCAATATAGTTAGCAAAAATCTTGCAAATGCAGCTAAAAAGTAATATTATGGTGTTAAATTTAAAAAGTAATTTCTGATAATTCCATGTATCAGTTACAAGTAAAATCGAAAAATGTGCACAAAGATCTGTGAGTTTATATTTTAGTTTTTGCTTTCACTTGTGTTAAAAATGTATTAATTGCAACTAACGTCGTATACTAGCAAAAAAGTAGAAGTAGCAAAACTATTAAAACAATATATAAACAATGTATAAAATAATAAACCTGAACGTCTGATGGACACATAGAATTATAAAACTTGAGCTTAATGGGACATTGCTGGCACTGATTCTAATTGTGAATTGTTATGTATAATTAATATTCATACAAACGATCAATATGAATGGTAGATTTTTATATTACAATCATTTATTATAGGTTAATACAAAATTAGAAATAATATTAATAATCCTAATTTCATTTGACTATTATTAACTTTTTATGTGTATGTGACAATATTAATGATGTTGATCAGCCTCTGATTGTGACTGCACTTCGTGTTAAATGTTGCGTCTTGTTATACTGTGAATGTGTTGCAGTGTTAGTGTAATAAATTGATGGTGATAACAGTGTTGCAATTTTGTGAGTAACATAATGATTAGGATAATAACATCACTGTTTATTGTGTCTGATGTATTTTTTTTAATTTCGCATAGTATTATGTATAATAAGTCACCAATGATTGATGGGTGGTCCTTGACAAGTCTTGCATAGACCTGCTGGTTTTGATCTTGATCTAGGTTTGTTTTATGTCTCAGTCTTCGTTTTGGAGCACCTGGTCTTGGTCTCGGTCTTGGTCTCGAAGCTCATGGTCTTGGATCTCGGACCATCAGGTCTTGGTCTCGTCTTGGTCTTGACAAAAAAGGTCTCGCTAACATCACTGACGATTGACATACAGTAATGGACGATTGACATACTATGATTTTTATTCTTTTAATCAGATACAAAAAGTAATCACTAAATAAAAATAATTAGGTCTATTACTTCATAATTACAGGCTATTATAACGATCATCACTGATAGTTCACACAATCGGATTTCATTTGAAATTACTTTAAAATCTACTTACCGATATAACAATAAGATCTTCTGCTA
Organism: Oconnorella tubifera; assembly: GCA_034700105.1. Classification (NCBI taxonomy): domain Eukaryota; kingdom Metazoa; phylum Annelida; class Clitellata; order Enchytraeida; family Enchytraeidae; genus Oconnorella; species Oconnorella tubifera. The sequence goes on along the minus strand of JAQIXG010000846.1, from coordinate 20,884 downwards.
CAATTAACTATTGATAACTATTATACCGTGTGCATCGATCAATGATCAGTGATTAACAATAATCACTGATCAATGATCATACAGTGAATATGACAATAGAATATTAGTTTGGTCCTAATTGAAAATCTAATCACCGATTCAAAAGGGGTACTACTAAGTCGGTAGGTACTACCCTAAGGGGTAGTACTAAGTGTAATTAAAATCATGGACCATATATGTATATTTCAGTTTTGTTAATCATTCGTCATCGCCTCACAAATTTTGAGAAAACCATTTATTTGTAGTCTGTAAGTTTTTCTGATGAATGATCATACAAGCCAACTTAAATTAATACATTAATAAAGATTATAAACACTTTATCTTACATAACCAATCGTCTATGTCAGTTGTTTATAAGTATGTCAATCGTCCGCGTGAAAATCCGCGTGTGCATGTCAATCGTCCAAAAATTGTATGTCAATCGTCCAGTATGTCAATCGTCTGGTTACCGTTAGGATTGGCATTGAATTTAGGGTTATGAGTAGATTTCATGCTAGGTTGTGAACTGGGTTATTAATTTGATATATAATTTAACAATTTTTTTTTTGTCCCCAGGCACATGGGGCATAGGCCTTGCAGTGAGGAATGTTAACCTGCAGAAAGCCCCCCTGGGCACAAATAATGAGAGTTGGGTCCTGAGGCATGACGGAGGTCTTTATCATAATTCCGAGGAGAGGGGGCGACTTACAGTCCTCCCCCAGGAGGGTGACATTATGGTCAGTACAAAAAGGAATATTTATTTTGTATAGCTTAGTAATTTTTTTGATGTTTTTAAATTTTTTTAAGCTTTATTATTAATTATAAAGATAAATACAGTTATTGAGCTGTCATTTTATTTATTGTAAATTGAAATAGTTTCTACAATTTGGTGAGATTTAAGAGAAAGGCGTAGTGGTTCAAGCCCCCTTATTAAAATCACTGTTTCACCCCTTTCTCCCCCTTTATTTTTTAATCTACTGTTCGTTTACTGTTTTAGGGTTTCACATATGATCACACGGAATTTAAGGTTTATTTAAACGGTAAACCAACAAACGCTCAGTTTACGGGCATACGAGGCACTGTCTTTCCTGTTGTATACGGTGGGTTTGGCGCATTTTACACTTTATTTAATAATTTTAAATTATATTGCGAATTTATCATAAGTTCATACGTTTAATTGTTTTTATCTTCATATTTTACTTAGTATCTAAAATTTAAATTAATCGTCTTGTTGCACCCTTTAGTAAGACGCTTAATTTATCGGGTATATCTTGATTCATAAAATTCTTGTTAATAATATATTAAATGAATGACTTTTGTGTAAAATTAATGCTCTTATTAATCAATATTTAATAAATTATTCTTGCTGCACCCTTTAGTATTAAAGCCTACTTGTTCGCTTTTTTTACGACTAATAATCTCAACGTTAAAGTCTATCAAATTCTTATTTATTTATTTTGTTTTCCTTTGTATAGTTTTTGTTTTTTTATTTATTAGTTTTATTTATTGCAGTTGATGACGGCGCTATCATAGATTTACAGTTCAATCATTTTTATCACGAGCCACCGGAAGGATTTGAAGAAATCATGATTGAAAAAACTCTACTATAGTTTATAGTTTACGTAGTTGAATTAGTTTAAATAAAGTCTACAGAGAGGTCTTGACTTGTAACAGGCTCCTCCCACTTTAGGAATGATATGTTAGTGTTATTTAGTTGAAGTTAAGCGAATTAAGTGCTGTTTAGGGTTATAGTTAGGGTTAAAATTAGGGTTGAAGTTATAATTCGGTTGGAGTTAGTTAGGAGTTAGTTAGTTAGGGCTGAATTATGGTTAGAGTTAAGACGCTTAATTCAACAGCTATCAGAGCGTTTTGCGTATTATCACTTGCTGCACCCATTAGTAAGACGCTCAATTTGCCAGGTGTAAGAGTCTCTGTACTTAGATTCTATCACCTGCTGCACCCTTTAGTAAGACGCTCAATTAGCCAGGTGTAAGAGTCTCTGTATTTTGATTCTCTCACTTGCTGCACCCTTTAGTGCAACATTTAATCAACTCTCTCGCTTGCTGCACCCTTTAGTAAACGCTTGTAGTTATTAGTCTTGAAGGTTATTATAATTTTTGATGTCTATAATTATTGTCCATATACCTGATCAAATGTATATATATTAATTACAATCAGTAATAATAATAATTGGTTATATATATATAATATATATAATAATGATATTATATTATTATGCATTTTAGGATTATACATGTATCATTTGTAATTAGTGCTCCTCAACAATATCATAACGGAGGGGGGGGAGATTTTTTGTTCCATTAGCCCCCCCCCAAGTTGTGTCAATAATGATTTTGACTGGATTTCATGACATTTATGTTTATTACTTTATAATCTATTTTATTTATCTTATAATCTATATTGCCTTCCGAAAGATAATTAGACATTAAGCTGTCTTGTTATCTAGGGTTCGAGTCTTGACTCTAAATATCTCGCGGTCTTGCTGCATCCTTTAGCAAGACGATGTAGTTATATAATTAGATGTCGTCATAATACAGTCATACTCTTGATTTTTATTTCATGTGATTTGACGACGTGACAGATTTGTACATAGTGATTCTTGCATCTAATCCAAATTGTGTCTGGATATTATTGTATAGATAAAACTGTAACAGGCTACTAAGACTAAAATGTCCCGAGATAAAAATGTTGAATACCCTAATCTTAACCCGAATGTTAACCGATATTTAGTGATAATACTGAGGGGACATTTTATCTAGGAACATTTTGTCTAGGGACATTTTATTTAGATTTGTTAGATTGGACAAAGTACCCGGGATAGTATAGTACTTATTGTTTTTATTACTGCGTAATAATATTTTGATGACTTGATGCACCCTTTAGTAAGTCACTTTCTCTTATATTCTACGCATATCACATTTAAAATGATATATTTTCGTTGATGCTTTAATTGTGTTAAATAACGTGCCAATTAAATGATATATTAATTGTTTATAGTTTTTAATTACTCGATAGATGGCGGACGTTAATTAATTTATAATTCATGCGACGGGTGGCGGCTGGAACAGCAACGAAAAGATACAAGAATAACAAAATGTCATTATTTTTTATTTTATTTGCCGCCACCTGGTGATTGAGTAATAATTATTAATATATAATATATCGTGATGTTAAATACAGATTTTTCTAGATCTTGAACTTTTTCTCGCGGAGTGGCGGGGGGTGGGGGCTGAACTTTGAAGTAAATAAAAGCTGTAACCGAGAATCAAGATTGTAAACAGATAATAGAAATAAATAAAAAAAATTATTGAGCTCTATTTACCCTTCTTTCATTAATGTGACTTGTTTTGGTTTTATAAATTCTATCATTGTACTAAAAGTTTTATTGTTACAACCGGGGGGGGGGGGGTGTGTGGAGTGTATGGTTAAATAGCTCTCATAATCCCCCCCCCTCTCATTCCAATGTTTTTCCACTCGTAAATTAAGCCAATAAAAGAAGCAAGAAACAGTGGAAAGTTTCAGCCATCTTAAATTAAAGTAGTTACTGATATTATTGATAATAATAACACTTTGTGCCACAAACACTAAATAGTTAGTAACTTATAATAACTAGAATTAATATTACATTATTAATAAATATAAATAACTATAATTAATAATTATTATATAATTAATTTAATACTATATTATTATAACTGACAAAATTTTGTTTTAAATGTTCTCCTTCCCTCCAACACACCCCCCCCCACCCAAAGAACGAGTAAATATTATTATTGAATTTAGAATACAATATTTAAAATAACAATATTTAATGATGACATAACATATTGTTTGTATTTCGAAAATGAATGATAAATGAAATATATTGATAATTCATTGAAAAACAAACGATTTCGTTATAGCAAGCGTAGTAATACTGTAAGTATACCGATATACAGAGAAATCTAGGCCTACACATACATACAGTGAAAGTTTTGACCATCCCCCCCCCTCTAATACTCAACAATTTTCATGGAAACTTTCTATATATTCTATATACTTATTGGACTGTCAAAACTGCCCTTTATTTTTATTTAATATATAACCACAACGCCCAAATTTCAAGACTTATATTAAATTCTTCTTATACGATTTCTGAAAAGTTGATAAAATCTCAAAGGTTTCACGATGGACCCTATTTTGCCCTAGTGGCCTTGACCTCTAGAGGCCTGAGGCCGCTAGACTTAAGCCTTGACCTCTAGAGGCCTTAGGCCGGCTATAGTACTTAACCATTTGATCTCTAGAGGCCTACGGCCGGCTAAACTTTAGCTTTTGACCTCTACAGGCCTCTAGGCCTTGGCTCTAGGCCTCATATGCGCGTCGTCATAGCAATGTCTTCGCCTATCGTACTCGTGCCTGTCCTCCCAGGCCTTGGCCGCTGCGCTCAGGTCCATGGCCCCAAAGGGCTTAGCGTACAGCGCTAGGCCTGACCAGAGAAACTTACAGCCTACTCTTAGGCCTTTCCATAGCCGCTTGCCAGCCTGTAAATATAAACAAAGATAAATGTAAACAAAGAAAAGCATATCTTAATACGTATAGCTTAATATCTGACATAAAACAATTCATTTTGTTACTTTGTATATTTAATAATATATAATATATACTTGATATATTCATTTATTAGTAATGAATGTACTAATTATTATAAGGTACATAATATAATAAATTAATAATTAAAGCTTAATAAATGATAATATTCAATCTAAATAAGCCTATTAATTAATAGGCTTAGTTATTTTTAACGAGTTATAAAGTTTATTAACCTCTATGCAAAGTCTTTATTTACTGTTAAGTCGGTCTTTCTTAAAAATACATATTTTTTATAACAGGCCTAAGAATACAATATAATTTGAATAATATACGATGGAATGTAAAGTTAGAATTAAATGATCATCATGCGATAGACACCGTGTATTTACACAGAGGAAAAACAGCGAAGTATTTGTCTATTATTAGAAGCAAAGTTAATATAATAAATCAAACTTTCAACATCGTCTGTCGTCAGCGAAACGGACGTCAGACTAAGTTTATAATTTACAGTTTAGTTTCACGCGAATTGAAGCCTTTTGTGAAGCCCTTTTTTGAAGATCTAATGAGCTTTTGTATAGTCGTTTATAATAAAGCTCTTTTGTGAGGCAGTTTGTACATGATCATTTATCTAAAGCGAGGTAGCATTCTTTTCAAGCACCGCCCCTAAACGTTTCGATCAAATCGTTTGACAGGCCTACATCTCATTGGCTAACCTTAATATTAACTTCAATCCTAATTCTAACCCTAATCCTAACAGTTAAGCATAGATTAAAGTGTCTAATTATCTAGTCTGTATATTAGCAATAACTGTTTTATGCCAAATTTTACTATAAAAACTTTAAATAACTGTTTTCTTGATTGACAAAGGCTTCTGAAATAAAAGGGGCGGAGCTTGTTATAAAGCCAGGACTCACTCGAACGCTTTGTTTGTTTAACCAGTTATTTGTAACCCCTGGTATTTTATTATTGGCGCCTTTTATGTATACGTCACAGTTTTTATATCTACATTGTGTTCATATATAAAAGGTGTCAAAAAATGCGTAAAAAAACTAAATACCTATTAAAGGGTGGTATCATTTTAAATGTTAGGGGGTGGAATGGCGGAGGGGGGGGGGGTGATTTTTAAGGGTATCGCACGTGTTGATAAACACGAAGATATATCTTACAATGATACTTTTTGTGTACCCAGACAAAACGGCTCCAAATACATTATTAAACATTGTATTTATTATGTAAAATATATTACATGCTTTTATTATATATGTTATGCAATTAATTATATAATATTTCTGCAAAAATAAAAAAGCAATAAAAATCAGAACGTAAGAATATAAATCCTATGGGGAAGAGAGAACAAGAAAGAAGAGCCAGAGTCTAGTTGGTAACCATTCGATGTATTAACAAGATCACTTATCACTCACAAAGCGATCGCATTGTGAGTGATAAGCGATCTTGAGTGATAAGTGAACAGTTTTATGTAACATACGATCACGATCAAGTGATCTATCATTGAGATATTATGCACATTATAATATACAGACACTTTATTAAAAGTATCACTATAGTACTTTATATTATCTAGGGTTATGAAATCTTCAAGATGACAATGATGACAACATATTAGTAGGAATCTATATTTATTTAAAGAATATATAGTAGATTGTATAATTACACATAATTACACTATATAATATAAATATTAAATGAAATATAATGAAAGATAAATAAACTGATTTATTCCAATTTATTCTACATACAAAAGCAGATATATTTTTAAATCTCACCTTCTTAGTCACTCTCTTCACATGCAATTTTTTCTTTTTCTTTCTCTCATTCCCATCACATACCCCACCCTCCTCCCCCACCTCTTCATAATCCTCCCCCTCCCTAGTTCTTGACACGAATCTAACCCTCTTCTTCTTCTTTCTTTTTCTTACTTCCCTCTTAACGTCCGTTTCAACGACTGCATTTGACGGGATGTTTTTATTTCGACTAGAATTAGGAAAGGAAGATTTGTGACTTAGATTTAATTCATTCATTTTCAAACAAAAGTCTGTCCCACCCCCCTTTATATTTTCAAATTTTGTCTCTTCCTTAACTCCCCTTAAGTCCACTTCAGAGGGCCCCCCGGACTCCAGGGTTGCCGCCCCACACTTTAAATTATCTCCCTCCAAATTAGTCGAGTTTAAGATTTTAATTTCACTGTCTAAATGCTCAACCGATTTAATTTGACAACTTTCTGCCTGCAACCGTTCCGTTTCTATCCTCGTTGTTTCACAAAATATTGGCTGCGTAGGCGTGCCTGTACGCGTGGGCGTGTCAGTGGGCGTGTCCTCGAGTGAGTCACGTGTCAAAACAAGGCTCTGTAGCTCCTCCTCTTTTCTGCCGTGCCTGGAAACCCCGCCCATAAATCTACGATGACGTTTGCGACTAGGCCTACTCTTTTTTTCTTCTAAACTCATTCTTCTTACCTTCTCTCAATCAATACCAGCCGTCACGGTCCAATTATAATGTCACGCTTTATTGATTCTATCGATTGTTGTTAAAAATAACAACTATTGGTCTATTTTTGACAAATATCAATAACGTTGAAATGAAATAACAATAACATTGAATTCTAAACAGAACATAAATAAGGATAATTATTAATTTTTGAGTGCAATTAAATATTATTCGATAAAATATAAATATAATACTAAATACTAGAATACCGATTTTTAAATTTTGACATTTTAAACATCAGAATGAAAATTATCTTGATAAAATAAATTGACAATTTTACTCCACATTCATATATTATCTAGAAATATTGTAGCCTAGTAACTATATACTAGTATTGTAGTATTATTAGCGCATATATATAAATAAGATTTTTGAACAAATACACAATTTGTATTTTTTTCTATAGAAGTCCTTGCTCTACAAGCAGCCCATCAAGGGGTTAGAGAGAAGGGGGAGGGGCGAGGGTAGGGTGATCGATTCCCTTAAAATATTCAATTTTAAAACTGTACAAATGATCAAAAGTGACAATTTTGAAAATAAATTAGTTAAAAATTATAAATGAATTTATGAGCAAAACTTTTATATAGAGATTAACATTCTTTTTCTAATAATAAAAACAATATATTTTGATATTTTTGGTTTCCCAGAATGGTATACCCCCTTCATTTAAAAAATCTAAAATCGCTGTTATATTTGAAAGAGACTACAAACAAAGAGGCCCAACCTTGGCCCCTCCCCCTCCCTCCCCCGCCTAACGTAAAATCAAACAATAATAAGACCTTGCGGAGAAAAAACAATCAATTAAAAATGTAGCCTTGCACCCAAATAACAAGCTTGCAAAAAAAAGTCTAGCCGCCAAAATTGTTTTTTTGGAAAAGAAATAGAAATCCTTGGCCGAAACATAAAAATGTTGAATTAAATAAAGAATTTAACCTCGATGTTAATAAAATAGGCCTAAATATTGGCTTGGAATTTGTAAATGGAATTCTTATAGGTGTACATAATTATTTTTTATCATTTTATACTAGGCCTAATCAATAATTCATTTCATTATTAATTAATAAATTATATTATAATTAATAGAGCAAATTAATAGATAGACCTAATTAATTAATTAAATATAATAAAAGTTACAACATTTTTATTGTTTTCTCTCTTAATTACGGAGTTGGTACAATCTGCCTCCCCCCACCCACGTTACTTATTTTGAAATTTATTTTTAATATAAACCTTATTTTTTTCTTTATTCAACATCCATATACTGTATACATACTGTTAATACAGTATTATAATATGTAATAATGTATATTATATCAATTTGTGTATACACTAAATATATAGGCCTATACGTTATAATTTAGGCCTACAGATATGTACTGTATGTACTTTTTTATTACCACTCTTCACTCTGTCTCAACAAGATCCAGTACAGACCGAACCTTGTACTTAGAATATAAAGTTCAACATCATACAGTACAGTATCAATACAGTACAGTTTGCATGTATACGGCAAGTTTATGTAGGCCTATAAGAGATCGTCTGTTTTACGACCTATAATAATATACTTGTCAAAATAACAAATTCAGATCTTAAAAATGGGGAATTTAGAAGGCACAACCCTCCACCCCCCCCCAATTTTTTTTTATAAAATATCACTTCTATTATTTTCATTACCCTCCAACCACCTTCCCTCAATTAACCACCTTCCCTTAAAAAATATGAACCCTGTTTAAACCCCCCCCCCCACAGAAAAAATCAAACTTATTCATCTTATTAAATTATTATAATCTGTATTACATTGATCACACCCCCACCAACACACCCAGCTTCCTTTTCCAAAAATATCGCGCCATGTTTAAAATGACTAAACAAATGAAAACATTTATACAAACTATGCTTGAATATAAACCTTATAAATATACTCAACGAAACAGCGTTAACGTAACAAATTGCGCGAATGAAAGAAGCTTTTTGATTGGTTTAGGAAATTAAACGATTTGAAATAAGACTAAAAGAGACATTATTTACTAAAAAAAATAATAATCGAGGGTTGTATTCATTATCATTCATTGCTTTGTTAAGAAAGTGTTGAATAATCTCTCAATAAGTTGAACAATAGTAACAATAACAATAATAAAAATAACAATAGAAATAATAATAAAAATAATAAATAAGGAATTTTAAAGACTGGAATCGTGAAGGAATTTGATGATTTATAAAAACACGATACGAGTGAGACTTCTCACGTTTTATTATTATCTGTATCCGAGTATTAATTGTACCAAAAGATTTAAATAGATTCTGCATAAAATACGGGCGTGTCGTGGGTTATTAAAATTGACCGACACTCCCTCCCCCCCCCCACACCCACCCACACCCCCTGGCGTTTGATAATATTAATCACCAGTCTATCTTTTACATGACGTCATGTGAATAATTTTTATCTAAATATGTATCACATAGTGCTGACAATATACCATAGAACATCTTATATCAATATTATATACCGTCTTTCTATCTATTTATGTTTCCTATATACCATAAAGTTTGCGAAACTTTTTACACAGAAGATGAAAATAAAAAAAAGATAGATCAGAAAAATACAATCAAATTATTTTATTCTCTCGTCCCCCTCAGTTACATTATTAACTTCAGCGCCCCCCGGACAAATATTTCGAAAGGAATTTTCCTGCATAAAAAATTGGGACAGAGTTTGAAATATTTCACACAATTATAAATCTTATTATTAAAGTAATTATTTTGAACAATTATAATTCTTATACGTCTTATAAGTCTTGTTGAAAACAGAAAAATATTTTTGGAACCATGGCCCCGATGTGACCCCAGAGCAAGATTTAATTCTATGATTTCTAAACCAGTAGGCTTACATCATCACCCTCCCCCCCTCCCCTCTTCATAAACTACAACCTTGCCACAGGTGGGGGGAGGGGGCGTGTAAAACTGAGTAATAAGCTTTTAATTATAAATATAATGTGAATACAAATATGACAAAATTTATGATTAAAATATTGTTGACGTTAATTTACTGATCATAGGCCTATATAATAGAGCGATTTAACGCGGCGTCTTTATTAGGCCTAAATCTCATATGACTTAGTATAGTCTTATATTTTATTCAGTATTGTTTATACTTTTCATTTATGTCTTATTGTTATTACTACTGATACTTCTGAGTTTGTTTTAACAAGACTTAGCATAATTAATTACTAAATTAGCAAGCTAATACTCACCTTAATTGAATAATAACTATAGGCTTATATAATAAATTACCAATAATGTAATGCTATAAAACTGTATAATAATTTACCAACAATATCATCAGTGGCGTAAACACACCCCGGCAATTACGGGCATTGCCCGGGTTGCATTTCACTCTGCCCGGGTTGCGAAAGCCTAGACATAGGCATTATTTAGAAAAATAATCAGCTTTTATAGCTGTTATAAAAGTAATGTTACGTTGTTAGACGAATTAAAAGTATAAAATTCTCTAGTCAGCCATTAAAAATTGAATTTAGAGGCAAAGTTGTTTGTTAAAATGTCTAAAATGCAGAGTTATTATACGATGAATTCGTATGGGCCTATAGAATGTTTAAACACGCTCAACATGGAGTGGTTTTATGTTAATTTTTCTCTGTATATAATAGTCGGGCCGTCGGGGAAAGATGAGCATGAATGTCTGGGGTTAAGATGGAGCAAGCAATAGGGTAATCACGAGCAAACTGCCGCTTGGGACAAAACGAATTTAACTGGGGAGAGGGTCAAAATTCAATTTGTGGGGGGGTCAAATTGATTATTGGTCAAATTGATTATTGAACATTCACTAAGTTTTTTTTAAAAGTCACAGAAAGTCATAGAAAGTTTCGATATGACATTTACTAAGTCATTTCGAAAGTGACTATTTTTTGGGTCAATACTAAATGTTAATATCTCAGACGTATTAATTTCGAAAGTGATGACCTTTTTTTGGTTATTAACACATTTTTTTGGATTGACTTACCGCATCAATTTTCACTCAATCGTACAGATATTATGTGTCCCTCCACTGATCGTTGTTCTTGTCCCCCTCAGTGGAAGGGACATCACAAAAACTGGGGGGGATATGTCGCACCCAGCTCTCATGGTGGCCCGCGCCTGCACCCACCCCCCTCCCCCCCCCCCCTCTTCCTAAAAAGTTTAAATGGCGTTCCTGTACAGATTCCTATTTAAACTTAGGATTAATTCTTAGTTGGACAGCCGCCCGGGTTGCATTTTGACTCTAGTTACGCCACTGAATATCATAGGCCTAACTATATAATGATTTAAATAAATTAATAAAATCAATAAAAGTTTAACGTCTGTTTAACCGTTGAGGAACGATGTCACAGATTTAGTAATAATGTAAACTGTACAGTAAATATAGCTAACGTACTATAATAAGACTGGCCTATATGTATAGATTTCACAATTAAAGAAAACAACAATAAAACACTTAACAGGCCTACAACATGCTATCATTATAGCCTGTGTTTATGTCACACAATTACAGCCAATAAGAAAACATCTAGTATATTTGGCCACGCCCCCAATCAAATCACGTTAGATCTATAGTAAGTTCGTTTAAAAACTTTAATCTTAGTTATAATCTCAAGAATTATTCATGAGATTATAACTATATATAAGATCAAAGATCATGATATTCATGATGAATATCATGACTATGAGTATCAAACTTTACATATTTTGCATTAAAAAGCTAAATACTGAACAAAGTGGCGACCTTGCAGTAAATAGTTGAAAGATCTTGACTTGAACAAGAAATCAATAACTTCTATTTATATATTCAATCGTGCCTATTATAAATGCATTTAACTGAAATAATTATCGACTGAAAGCAAATCGATTTCATATCGATTTCAAACATTCATATTTAAAGAAATAATAAATAGATCGATAGGACCTAAAGTAAACACGAAACTTTCCATATAGTATAGGCCTATGCCTTATAAATTAGGCTTAATATATACCTCAATAATAATAGGCCTAATTAATTAAGCCTACTATAGTCTCCGTGCTTATAAACTAGTTAAGGAAATAAATACTGTATATTCCCACCCCCTTATTTTTAAAAGTTAATAAAAAGATAAAACTTACTATTTATAACACGTCGTTATATATACATACTATTATTGCATATTATTATATATACTGTATTTTAAGTTAGGCCAATGCCTATATGTATGTCTAAGCGATTGTTTTTATAACGTATTGAGAGTTCTATACTATTATCAGACTGAACGATAATCCAAATGCACTTAATGATAAAAACAGAGCAGATAAAAACAGATAATAGTATATATGAAAGCTGAAGCTTTTATAATGAGAAAAACAGAAGAATAATAATAACTTTACCAGCATTAAGCGCTTCATTTAAACAGTAGGCCTATGGGCTAGGGTTACCACTAATTGATAAGCCACGCCCATATGGAGGGAATGTAAAAGATGAGAGACGCAGACACAGCAGTGTATGAAATATGACTTTTATTTAGAATTTATTTTTATCGTATTGTTTCTGCAATGCGTGTCAATATTATAATCCCGCAGGCCTACATTATGACAATCAATCGTTGTTATCATATTACAATTGCCTAATTATATCATGTAATCTGCAGATTTATTTGCCAGGCTAATACTTTGTTAGCTTGCAGTATGCATTATAACACATTCTATAATTTAATACAGAGTAGGCCTATCAAGGACGCAGTCTAGCGGCCAACAGCCTACAGATGATGTACTTTAGGCTCATACATTTAGGCTGTAGGCTAATCCATGGCATATATGCCTACTAAGGCCTACCATGATTCAGCTGTTATACAGCAATATGGGTCTAACTGTTGGCCTATGTTATTAGTCCTAGGCAAGGCAGCATAGACTTATGAATCAATATCAATCAATAAAAGTTTAACGTCTGTTTAACCGTCGAGGGACGATGTCGCAGACGTCCCTCAGTATCAGAAAGACCACACACGCTCCACCCAAGCAGTGAGGACAACCATCAACTGTGAGAAAACCATTTAGCCGTGAAATCAGAACGTAAAGACTTAGTATAAGATTTAGTCTTCTACAAATTATTATAATTTTAAAACTTGAAATTTTAAATAGGTCTAAAATATTCCAGATTCTTATTAAGCCTAACATGTTTATAACAGTTTCTTTTTATAGAAATCACAATTTAGGCCTACATCATTTATTAATATCAATAAATCTAATTATATCTTACCGAATAAGCGCGTTCTGTTTTTGCTGCTCCGGTGTAAATGACTGTAGTCTCTGAAACTGTCTATCAAAGCTGATTTATGAGAGAAACCGAGAAAGATTAATACGCAAACAGTTTATCGTAAAAACCAGACACAAACTGGTTTAGTAATTAAACGAAACCGGTTTATAATATGTGAAGAAACAATAACAAATCATAAAAACTAAATAGATCTAATTTTTACCCAATGGTAACTGTTTTTGACTTAAATTAGTATTTTTCGTAGATATTTAGAATATTATCAGAAAATAATAATTATTGTTCATTATATCTGAATATTTTAATTTCAACTTGCTAATCAATTGATTAAGACCTCGTCAAAAGTAAGATTTCGTTCACATTTTAATTAGACATTTTTTAAAAGATTATTATGGATGGTTTGGTCAGGAGTGAATTAATGCTGTATATTTTTTGTAAAGAAAATGACTGGTATAATGGCATTAAATATTTTGGTTTTGGTTCAACAATAAATTCTTATAATGATTATATCTTTTAATTCCTATATGCTTAATGTTAATAGAAAATCTATATGCGTACTTTTCTACTGTTTTTAGCTGAATGAACTATTTAAACGCCTGATTTTTGGGTCAAACATTATTTGTTTAGATCTAACAAATTTAATGATAATAAACGATTTTGATGATTTTATGACGAAATTAAAAGGAAACATTAAATTTTGTTTCAGTCAAAATTTGTTTATAAGCAGCGAATCAGAGAGAATCAGAGAGCAGTTTATATAATACAGCCAATCAGTGACAGTATATTATTTTATCTCAACCAATAAACTGCGAGTAAATGACTAATTTAATCAGGATTTAGAACAAAAACAATAATATTAAAATTAGGTTATTTTATTTATTTTAATTTTAAATTAATTTAATTATTTGTTGCCTAATTTATTAAATTTAAATGTATAATTATATCGGATGCATCATTCCCTTTCAAATAATTTAAATTGCAATATTTAAATTCATATTAAAAATTAAATGCTAATATTTATGTTAAATAGAAAAAGAAACAAAGCCTTTTTGGATTCATTTCGGATTTGTACCTTATAAACTAACGTCTATGATTTATTGCTAATTAATTTATTATTTATAATTAATTGCTAATTAATTATTTAAGTATAATTTCTTAATAATTAACTAAATTTTTAGATAAACCTAAACATCAACATTATCTCGCTACGTCGTGACGTAATCAATACAATGCTACACACAAACACGTGACGTCACCCCTCCCTCTCCATGGATTCCCTAACTACCCCCTACCACCCCCTGAGGGGGCACGACGCCCGCCCCGACAGCGGGGGGCTCTTTGTTATCCTGAGTACAACGTCCCGTCGACCCTCCCAGTATGCTTCCCCCCATACTACCCTCCCCTACCCCACACTGGTCCGCTGTGACCTGGCCCCCACGTTCCTCTACACCCCTCTCCCAGGGACTATAAGTTCTTTCTGCTTTGTTTTTGGAATCCTTTATTGCTTGTTTGGTTTGTCTTACATATATTGATATTAATTTATATATATATATTAATTTAATTATATCAACTCATTTATTTCTATTTGTTTTATTTAAGCATTTTACTTTATTTTGTTTGCCCCCCCCCTCTCCTGTCAATCACAAATAAAAATGATGTACCAATCAATGTTGAGATTTTAGCGTTCACTCATCACTTGGTTTCTGCACACGTGCAGTTCACAACACTAAACAGTGTAGTAATAAATATTAATAAAAACATTAAATAGTATATTTGTGCTGATTTGACTTTAAGCAATAAACCAACTTCTATTTTTTTGCAAATCTCTAAATCAAACCAAATAAATTGCTTTATATAACACTCTTTTACCAACCTCAGGTTACCGGTTCTTTAAAGCCACCATGTTTGCGACCGGTTTCCTGTTCGGTTCCCTCGTCACCTACCTCATCTGTCTCGAGGAGAATCTCCTCCCCCTGGAGGGGAAGGTGGGCGTGGCCTTGGGGGCCGGAGTACTCTGCGGTCTAATAACCATGCTGGTTCAGTACGTGGGGTTATTCATGACCGGTTTTCATCTTGGTTTTCTCTCGGCTGCAGCTGGCTTGGTGGTGGCTAATTTGTTTGCCACCCCGTCTACCAAGTGGGTCCCCATTGGGGCCATGCTGGGCTCTGGGGTCTTGTTCGCTCTAGCGGGATTATATTTCCAGCGCGGGGTTACAATATTAGCGACGTGCGCAATTGGGTCAAGTATGATCGCCACTGCTGCGGACTACTTTCTTGTGTTGCACGCTGCGCTGCGACTGGTTATAGGGACGTTGAAGGCGGAGCCAGAGAGGGGCGGGGTTTGTTGGGTGGTGTGGATTATATTGGGGTTGGTGCCAGGGTTGTTTGCGGTGGGGGGGTTGGTACAGTGGAGGGTCACGGGGAGGGGGTGTGATCATAATAAAGGTACAGAAATAGTTTTATTTATAATTTAAAAAAAATCTGAAAAGTAGTTTTCAATTTTTTTAAATTTTTATTCTAAATTTCAGCTCCCCGTGCTCGCCGTCAGCGTAAATCAAACCCCCCCTACCACTGTGACGGGGAAGAGGGCCCCCCTGGACCTCCCTACCACCCCCCACACAAGCCCCCCCCTCGTTATAAGTCCCCCCACCCCCCGTCAAGCAGCTACCGTCATTTGTATCAGATCAGGAGATTTAACGGTGATGTCATCTCTCAGAACTATGTTTGTAAGGTAACGCAGGAGGGGCATCCTTCATCAGCGCGGTCAATGCATTGATGGCATCCTTCGTTAGCGTGGTCAATGCATTGATGATGTCATCAGTGCGGTCAATGCATTTATGATGTCATCAGCATTAAGAGTTTTATCTTTACTGGCTGGTTGCATGAAGCTAGTTTACCGGTCAGTTTCATGCAGTTGGTTTATAGCTTTACTGGCAGGTTTTATGAAGCAGGTTAAATCTTTAGTGGCAGGTTTCATGAAGAGAGTTTTAATTGGTTGTTAAAATTATTAAAATTGTTTAAATTTTACGGGAGAGTTTTATGAAGATAGTTTCAATTGCGTGTGTGAATTCGGAAAGGTGGTTTATACGTTTGATTTTAAGAAATCAGCAATTTGGTCAAATCAGCGATCTATTATTTGATATAACAGATCCTTGTTTGAAAATCAAGTTTTATACTTGGCGCTTGACCCCGCCCCCCCTTTCTTCCCAGTCATTCTTAAATAAAAATGCTTTACTGCTCTGCTGTGTTAAGAGTGAAACGTTCACTCATCACTTGATTTATACACACACACGGTTCATAACGCGTCAGTAAATAGACGCATTTGTGCCGATGTGACGTTAAACGGTAAAGACATTGAGTAACAATTTATTGTAAAGATCTAGTCATTAAGTTGAATCAGTTTAATTTGGAATTGTTTATCGCGTTATAAATATCGATGATAATATTTTTGTTAAGTAGTTAGATCTGGAACTGGACTTACTTTTAACGACTCGCTGCACCCTTTATCAAAGTTCTTAGTTCGTTGTCTTTGACTTGAATAGAACCTTTTATGTCTGTAAAGTCAAATTCTAGTCATTATCATCATCGTCATCGTTGTCATCATCGTCATCATGATAATTATCAGCGTCGTCATTTTAGTTTTATTTTGAGCAATTAAATCCAGAGCGTGCATAGTTTTTGTTGATATTTCAATTTTAGAAATTTCAGTTTTAGAAATAAAGCTGAAAAGTTGTCACTTAATATTTAGTAAATTATACTACAATTATTCGTATATCGGTATATTTGTCAAGGCCCGTTAAAGAAGCAGTTAGAGCGCTGGAGGATTCGTAATCGATAGGTCCAGGTTCGAATCCCGGTTAGCTCACCATTTTCTCTAACTCGCTGCACCCTTTAGAAAGACGCTTCCTTTAATTGACAGCTACGTCTGAGACATCGTTAATACGGTAATCCAGACGTTAAACGTAACCTTAACCTTAATTAAACTGTTCAATCATCACTTACACAATACATGCAATGTTGACTCGATTCACTTCATCTTTGATATCGTTATATTTAATCTAGTAATATTTAATATTATTAATTATTAAATATTCTTAAATTATCTTAAAGAAATATATTGCGATCTTAAACAATTACAATTTAGTTAGTAGTTACGTCGCCGTTATAAAATGTAATTTTTCTTATCAAAGACATCGCGTCTTTGCTCCGATGCGACGTTAAGCGATGTTATATCCTCGCGTATATTCTTCTAGCCAATGAGAGCGTTGTACAGGATTTGGTTGAATTTGATCGGTGGCGATGGTGAAAACATAAATCTAGTCTTTTTTTGTTGCTTTTTCTTTTGCGCGTTACAAGTATGATTTACTCGTATTAAAACGGTATATTTTATACCCGGTAGTCTTCAGGTATTAAAAGTTTGGTATATTTTATGAAAGAAATCTTGGTGTGCACTGTTTTACCTCACTTTTTAAAATTGGTATATAGGTATATTTCGTGTTTTACTACTCGGTATATCGGTATATTTCGTATACTAAAACTCAGTATATTTCTTGTATTAAACATCGGCATATATTTGTTGTATTATACTAAAATGAAATGCAATGATTTGACTTTATGTCGGGTTTCATGAGGTTTAATTTGAGATTACTGTGAAAGTCTAGCGGGGGAGCATTTAGTAAAGGGTCAAGCGATCGCTTATCACTTGCTCTCCGTTCACTCATCACTTGGTTTCTGTTCACTCATCGCTTGGTTTCCGCATACCCAGTAGCATTGACATCATTTTTGACTATAATAAAATAGCATTCTTTGTGCTGATGTGACTTTAAAAAGTGAGAAATCAAAGATATTCTCAGTTATTATTTATTATTGTCTTGTTACAAGTTAAGATTGTTTTTTAGGTTAAATTGATTTTGTTTTATTCTTGTTATTTTGTATTTAATTTGATTATTTCAGGGTTTATAACTTTATATTTAAAGATTATTTACTGCATTAAGAGTGAAGCGTTCACTCATCACTTGGTTTATACAAAAAAATTTATATTTTGGTTTATACAAATGTAACCAAACTTCGCATTTAACATATTCTGAAGCATTTAGAATTTGGTACAAAATTATGAGATTATAATGGAGAAATTTGACATTATATTTATGAATATATTGTTTAATAATTAATTAAAATGTTTACTATTTGACGTTATTTTACTTAAATTTTAATTAATCTCTAAATCGCAGTTTTACTAAACGTCTGGATTAAATAAAAATAATCTACTTTTTGTTTATGAAATTCTACTTTTAATGTAATTTTTAACTAGAGATTTAATTAAACTAATTGTTGCTGTCAATCATCTTAAAGTCTCCGCCTCTTTCTATTTAATTGAATGAGAGGGGGAGGGATTTAGTCATATTTAATTTTTAAAAATTGACTGGAAGACATTTTTATACGTCTGGTGTATTTTTTATTAATTTTTTCATCACTTGCTGCACCCTTTCGCTTGAGCTAGAGACAGAAGTTTATCAGCTAGTGTTTCAAGTCTGTTTCTGTATTCCAGTTTCTGTACGAAGCAGAAACATACAATAATTACAAGCGCATATTGTATACAGTCATTTATATAAATACAAGTATATTATATATAATTTTAAGTATAAATACAGTTACAATGCATATAATTATACGATAAATAAAAGAATTATCTACATATAAGTACAAGCATTACACTATATAATAATAATTATTATACATACAAATACAAGCATATAACTCAATAGCTTTTAAACATTTAACAATAAAACAACTTTAGTTTTCCAGACATAACAGATGACCTGACCTCATAATGATCCCCAGGGACCCCCCTGAACCCATACAGGGCCCCGTACCAGGCCCCCGCTATGGCCCCAGTGCTGTCACTGTCCCCACCATGTAGCATCCCTCTGAGGCAGAGATCAGTCCAACTTTGGGAGGCACCAAGTAAAGCATCATATCTGTATGAGAGATTGTAATCGTATGATGATGATAACGATAACGATGATGACGATGATGATGATAATAATTAAATGTAATATGAAACTAATGACAAAGATTATAATGATTAAATGTGATGTGTAAACAAGTTCTGACAGTCTAGACAGACTAGACATACTGTCTAGACAGAGTGTCTAGACAAACTGTCAAGACTGGTTGGTTTAGATGTGTAGACTGTCTGTCTAGACAGTTTGTCTAGACAGTGTGTCTAGACAGACTGTCTAGACAGACTGTTTAGACGAACTGTCTAGGCTGTCTAAACAGTCTTTCTAGATGGACTGTCTCGACGGTGTGTTTAGACAGAATGTCTATACAGACTGTCTAGATAGTCCGTCTAGACAGTCCATCTAGACAGTCCATCTAGACACACCGTCTAGACAGACTGTTTAGACATGTCGACTGTCTCTCTAGACAGTCTGTCTAGATAATCCATCTAAACAGACGAAATGTTTAAACAGTCTGTCTCTGTCTAGACAAACTGCCTACACAGTTCGTCTAGAGAGTCTGTCTAGACTGTCTAGATAGTTTATCTAGACAGACTGTCTAGAGAGCCCGTCTAGTCACTCCATCTAGACAAACTGTCTAGACACACTGTCTAGACATACTGTCTAGACAGAGTGTCTACACAGACTGTCTATGCAGTCCGTCTGGGCAGTCCGTCTAGACAGACTGTCTATCTAGACAGTCTAGACAAACTGTCTAGATAGACTGTCTAGATAAACTGTCTAGACAGTTTAAATGTTTTTCTGGGCATATTAATTTTCAACCAATTTTAATAAACTAAATTATATATGACGCGTATAATTATACTTTAGTTAATTACAATATTTACAAGTTGTACTGTAAGTAGGGTAAACTTGACAAAAGTCAGTACATACGCTATGATGACAGAGTCGTGACCAGAACTTCCCCCCCAACCGCTAAAACTGACAGATTTATAAAAAGCATCGCGCGATTGGACGTCATAATTATCTGGAAATATTGCTCTCTCTGACTGGTCGGATTCTATGCAGCGTAGAGTTAAGTATTTAGACCAAGCTTCCCAGAAATATGACCTGTTTTATCATCATTATCATTATTATCATCATTATCATCATCATTACTATCATCATTATTATCATTATTATCATCGTCATCATCATTGTTATCATCATCACAACTGGTTATATAAAATAAAATATATTAAAAAAACTTTTAAAAAACCTCGCTTATATTGATGCACTAAAAAGGAAAAAATAATTTTTGGATGGTAACTAGGAAAAAATGAGTGTCTTTGTAATGACTTACGAAAGTACTATGGTTAAAAGCGAGGGGTGCATGTAAAAGTTTATAATGCTCAAAATTGTGCACCCCTCGCTTTTGACCATAGTACTTTCGCAAGTCATGACAAAGACACTAATTTTTTCCGAGTTACCATCCAAAATTTATTTTTTCATTTTTAGTGCATTAATATAAGCGAGGTTT
>JAQIXG010000845.1:0-26887 GCA_034700105.1 Oconnorella tubifera | reverse complement strand
TAACATTATAACGTTTTATTAACTGTAAAAAAACTATGGTTTCAATCTATTTTACAGTGGACATATTGCATATCATAGGCTTACTGTTTATAATGGTCCATCATTAGAATAATGTTCGTTGTTTAGATTACATGGACTTATAATATGATATTTGGCAAATATCAAGCAAATATGATTTCTTGATATTCGCCAATATTAAAAACAAATATTATTTGCTAGTTTGAATCATACATTTTTAAGCTTTGTTGTGACCGTCTAATCAGTAGCAATTATTAGCGTATCATTTTATACTATTCTTCCATTAATTGACATATTATAATTATCTTTTTATTATTATAGTAATATAATAATTATATTGTTCAACAATTTTATTTTTCAATAAAAAACACCAGATAAAACTTAGTGTCCTTATAAACCTGACAATGCCCCCCCACCTTTCTCGTCTAGCCTTATCTTTTAGCCCTAGGCCTACCGCAGATTAACTTCAAGCCAAGGGGCCGCTGTCTAATCAGATCCACGCTTCTAACGCGCACTCGCTAAATTGTTTATTCTCTATTAGCCTAGACAGCTGTAGCCTTTTAAATGTGGACTTAGCCCTTTGTGGCCTGCGGGCGACATTATAAGCCGGTAGGCGACAATTAAGGCCTGTAGGCTACGCAGGCCTATCATATGACTCCGCAGTCAAGTGCGGCTGTGTTGGAGTCAGAAGTCCATGAGACCAGGGAGGGTGAAGTCCGTCGACTAATCTCTTACTTATAGTATCAAAGGTGAGCTTGTGTTTACAAATTCATTTCTCTCTTGTGTAATCCGTTAGATTTTACACTCAACAGGGGGCATTCCTGTGTTGACTGATGTTACAACACGTGGGTTTATGAGGGGGGCGAGGGGTTAATTAATTAGAGAGGTAGTTAAATGGTTCATTGGGAAGTTGGGTTAATTGCAGTCAGTTGGTTAGTGACATTCACGCGCATTACATAATCTCATTACATAAGCGTTACATAAACAATGTTTTTGTAGATAATTTAAAGTGACAATCTGTTTGGTTGTGGGGAGGCGGGTGCAGGATTATAATGAGTTTGGTTTTGTATTTTCTGGCTGTTAGATGGCGTATTTCTGTGTTTTGTGAATTTTGGCACCCCCTCAAACGCCCCTTAAAGAATGGGAAGCCAGCGAGGACCTCTTTGTATCGCTGGAAAGGCTAAAAACTGTTCTAAAAGTTGTTTTTTCCTCCTCCCCCTCTCCCAGATAGCTTATGGTTCAAACAAATAATATTTATTATAAAAATTGACAAGCATAATGTAGGGCAAGAAAATAATTCACTATAAATTTGACTAGGCCGAAAAATTAATTAAACCCATCCCCCCTTGGAATTATAAAAAAATTGTTTTCGAATAAATGCATTTCCTCCCCCCAGTGTAAAGTTTTTCAAAAATGTAGTGAAACATAACGGTTTAATTTATTATAAATAGATTTATTTTATCACAGTAGTCATTGTTAAATTATGCAGCATTGCCTCTGAAATATTATCATTATAAAAGTTGAGCTCATCCATCGATATGATATAGACTGTGCGTGATAATTGTGCAGCTGAATGATTAATATTATCATTTAATAATATCTGCTAGGGATAATAGCAATAACATGAACGGATTGCCTTGATTTATACGCAGCATCTGTATGCGGCATTGGCATAGTGGAATTAATGGGGAAACCGGTAGCATCTTTTAACTATTTGATTTCCGGCTAGAATTTTCCCTCCCTATCCTTTCTATTGTGTTATATAAAAACTAACATTATTTTTGTATTTTTGAGAGTCAATGTTAATAGATTTAGTATTTTTTTCAATTTGAAGAAATGTGATTAGAGTTTTTGGTCATTCTATCTTTGTATTAATAGTAAACAAATAATAATATAATAGTATAAGTAATATAATAATTGTAATAATATACAATAATATATAATAATTGCAATAATATTAATGTACTAGTACTGGTACACTTCTAGTGGTAGCTACTCGTTTAGTTAACTCATAAGGTTGAGGTTAGGATTACGGGTTAAACAATTTATTCAATGAATCTAAATGAATTCAATCTTGCATTTCATAATGAATTTATTCAGTTAATTCATTCATTTATTCACTGAATAAAAGAATATTTATTCAGTGATGTCAACAAAAAATTGTGTAATAAGGCAATTGGCAATGGAAGCAATCTTCAAGGTCATAACTCGGGTCATGAGGCCAAGGACTTTAAGTTTTGTCCTTTAGGCTAAAGGATTAACATCATCGGTGAAATCCAGTTTTATTAGGATGGATGCTTTATTAATGGGGTGATTTTATACTGTAACACCAGCATATTTATATCCAGTCATCTATTATAATTATAATAATGAACCCAAGCAAAGAGATTAACTTTTAAATTTAGTTAAAAATCAATAGGCTGCAGATTTTTGCAGATTATTATTTATATCATTGATTCGCTAGATGGAAGTAGTCGTGCAATTACTATAGTTGTAATGCAATTGTATAATTTTTCAATACGATTTTAAACCGTCATTGAGTTATGATTTATTATTATTATTATATATCTTAATAATTTGTAATAAAAGTTTTATTTATTCTTGTCAGTGATAAGAAGAAGATAATTATTTATTTCTGCACCTCGGAATTGTCCCATAAAGGATAGCGCAGAAGTGCAGTATAGAAGAAGGATAATATGACTGTTATTTTATTGTTAATGTATTTAAGTTTGCTTATAAATAAAGAAGATATTTTTGATTCGATTTTATTTCAATGAAAATATTTCAATGAAAAGGGGAGGGGTCCCCCCTCCCCTTTAAAGGTGTTAGTTAAGTGTTAACCCTCCCCCTCCCTTTATGACGATTTATTAAAAAAAATGACGGAGCCAAAAATTTGCGTTATAATCTTAAATAATTGTTATGACATTATTTTTGAAAGGAACCCCCTCCTTTTCTGATATCCTGGTTACGCCACTTGATGGGGCGGGGGGGGGGCATTTCTTTCTCTGAAGTATTTCTCCTCCATGCTCATGTCTATAGTAGCAAATAAGGAAAAAAGTACTATTTTTCAACAATGAAAACTGATTTGTTACCCGTTCTAAGACGGGCTATTCTGCTAGGTTTATATAAATAACAATTTTGTTTATTAATTCTTAAACACATAAAAATCAAGTGTGAAATTGACAGTCTAGAAAGTGAATACACTAACTACTATAAGGGTATAGGAACTTCCTACTAGTATTACAGTATTAGAGCATAATGCTAGTGTATTCTCTAACAAAATTCATAATTTTAACAGTAAATACTTTTACTGTCGAAAAAGTATTTCAATTGTCAGTACTGTCACAATACCAATTAATGATAAAAAACTCAAAAACTTGTAATCATATATAACAAGTACACAAAACGTTGGGACAAAAAAATCTCTCTTCCGAGTGAGAAGATTTTTGAGATGGAGTATGTGGCATCCTTATCAAATATTCAGCTTCTTTATATATAACAGATTTCGTTTCAATTTCGTGTCAAATTTCTCGCTGCTATAATTACTCGCCGCAATGTCTGCCGATTAAATGTCTCATTTAGCCCGAGGCGTGTTTCTACACCAGGCACTAGAGACGTGCACCGAGGCAGTGTAGGCTTTGATTTGGGCAGCTTATCTACGGTAGAGATACGACACGTACCGTATTTGTGTTAGAGATAGATGATGATAAGGCTGCAGCCACATCTGGTAAAATAGATGATGACAGTAACTGTCAGTTACAGAAAGTCACTCAAATTGTCTGCTCTCGTAACTGAATAATAAGTAAAATTAGAGGTTTATTTTACAGTACTTTTTGGTTAAAGTACAAGAGTACTTTAAAAGTACATTACTGTAGTACTCGTTTTACAATTGTAATGGTATACCCCGATAAAATTACCCCAAATACATTACTCCAACAAAATGACCTAGTCGAATCATTAAGCAATTCGAATCAACCCTGAATTTAACCCTAATTATAGCACTAACCCTAATCATTATCCTAACCCTAATCCGTATCCTAACCCTAAAAATGCACATTCAGGGACGTTGTGACTGGTCATACAAGAGTACGAGGACTGTACTAATCAAGATATATGTTATGAACCGGTACTATGTGGATATAGCCTATAGTTTTGTGAAATCCAGGGTACTGGTCAATTTGCATCGCCGTGTGGATGATCTCGTCTCCCTTAATACAGAACTCAATTTTACCGAGGGACAATTGTTTAAAGTGATACATACCGTGATCTACCACAATTTCTTCACAAATACGACTTTAAGTGTACTTTAGGCCCAATATTGGACTTATTAAGAGTCCAAGTAATAATTTGTTGGAGTGATTTGAAACTGTTTGAGCATCAAATTAGTTGTTGAAATTTAAGGCTAGCAGGTCTCACTCAATTGATTAATCTTTTTTCAATACATCTGAAACAAAAAGAAGAAGAATTAGAATAAAAGCTACCGATATGCATCCATGACAATACGACTTTTAATACATGGATCCTTGAGTCAATACTCTTTAAATACATTAATCCGACAAAACGACCCCGTTTAGTAATCCTAACCATAACTAACGCTAATTAAACCTTGCCTTAGTCTTAAGTTAAATCCTACTCCGAATCCTAACCTCAACCCTACAATTAAGATTTATTAATCAGGGTCAATTTGTCGGGAGCGTTTTGACTGGTCACATTATAGGTAGATTATAATAATAATATTCACTAATATTATTATTATAATCTATATACATTATAGTATTCACATAATATTATGTGAAATGGAGCAGTTATAATATTTATAGTTCGGGTCCTTTATTTCATATCAGTTTTGTTAAATGAAAATCTAATCCACTTTTCTATTTTATCAGTTTTGATAATAAAACGTATATAACATTCAAAAGCCTAATTGTAAAAATTTCTATTTTTGGTTTGTCAGAATTATGCGTGCTAGTAATTTTAGTATATTAGATATGTTTTAGTCAGCATTAAAGATAGGTGAAGTATGTTGTAGATAAGAAATAGATAATCTTATTTCTTGTAGTGCACTTACAGGCTTTGCATAATCGATTGTTCTTTTTAAGATCTCTATTTAAAAAGTCTTGTTTTTAATATATTATAATATTTCATAATTGAAATGATGCATTCATGTAAAGTACACAACAGTATATATAGTTACACACAGCGCAATGCTTTATTTGGAGAGACACCCGGCCAACACAGTATGACGAGGCATATTTTTAATTGTGACTTTTTGGTTCTGACAAGATTCGAACCCATCACCCGCCGGTTGGTAGCCAAACTTTCTATCATCTGAGCCACCACGTTATGACGTAGAATGATAACGTAACAAACACTACATTTTTTATACTCTTTTTTTTAGTTTTAAGTTTGCAACATTCAGCTCTCTACATCATAATTATTTCTATTTAAAGCGAAACTAAATTTAGCTAATGACATTTCAATTTCGCTTAATATGCAAATTTAGTCCCATTATAATTTAAAAGCTGAAATTAACGTTAATGAATTACGCGGAGCTAATTAGTGTAATTGATTAACAGCCTGAGACTATTGAGATTACAGAAAGTTAAGTAGTTTGAAATGATCTTGATAGAGTTATAATATTAGTCTTGTATGTTTTATTAAGCCTGTCTTCTTAGTAAGGATATCTGGTGGGTATTGTATGATAATGCCAGCACCCTGTTTTATATTATTGGGTGTTACAATAAAGAGATGTTTTTTAGCAAGAAAAAAATGAATAATGCTTGCTTTTTCTTTTAAATAAAGAAAAAATATTTGTATTTTCGTTATTGAAAATATAAATCTTATTATATATTCAGATAAAAAATGTAATATATAGTTTTGCTGAGTGCTTTTTGTGAATTACATTTAAATGTTAAATATACAATTACATTGCTTTTTTCTGTGTAATTTTATTTATTTATAATAAAAAGTTATGAGGCTTTAATATAACAAACACACTTTTAATCATTTTCTTTTCTAAATTTAGGTATTTCTAGTCTAGAATGAATATTATCTTACTTCTTTTTTGGCTTTATGGTTTTTTTTAGCTTTTATATCATGAAGGACCATAATGTAAATTTCTATAAATAAATCTAGCGAATCTTATTTAAATGACTTTTATGATCACAAATACAATATTTTATTCGGGAATTTACTATCTAACAAAATATTCTCTTAGTCGATTGCGCAGACATTAACTTCTTAATATAATTCATTTTATAATTGATTAATTGAACACTTAACCGATTCATTGATTAATTAGAACATCGTCACTTTAAAAAAGTTATACAGCGCTTTGGTAAATTATAACACAACAGATTGCACTATCTTATTTATGTAACATTAAAAAGTGAGCCTCTAGCATAATTATCAGATAATAATCTTATATTATATTACATTATATATAAAAAACAAAGTATTTTAATTAATCACACTTGAAATCTAGCTGATGTTTTTATCAAATGTCAATTGAAGTCATTTTACTGCAATGCGAGTGAATTATTACTGCATGGCTGTTCCATTTGATGGCGCATAGAGGCATTAATTAGCATAAATCAGTTTGTAATTGTCTAGTCAGATAAATAACCTAGAGAGATCTGCATTGTTTTTAGAGATAACATAAAGTCGATTATAATTAAAGTAGTAGCTGTGTATAGTGATAGATCTCCGTACTATAGATTTGTTGTGTTTGTATTGAACATGATGAATTCATATGTAACTTGGACCGGTGAGTGAAAATTAGTTATATTTTATCATTAAGTATTTTATTATATTTAATAATAATTATTAATATGTTATTAATAATGTATTATAAATAGATAAACATGTATGATATTGAATAATCGTATTTCTTTTCTCTTTATTGACTGCAAATTTAGCAAAAGAATACCCGTAATGAATACCTGAATGTACTTTGCGATGCCTTCGATTTTTGGTTACTGTTTGTGTTCTTTTACTTTTATTTTATTGAATATAGTATAGCTTTATGGGTTGTAAGTATTAATTGTGAATGTTTTAGTATGTAATGATGGTAATATAATAACAAGGTGTCTTATCCGATAGGGCATTGTGCTATGTGCTTTAATAACATTGTAATATCTGCCATATAGAGCATTCACGTAGATCCTAGGTATTATTCATTTTGATGATATGATACTACTAAACACCATGAATCGTGTTTAGTCAACGGTAAGTAAAAGTAATTAAGATACTTTATTGAATCGATTAAAATAAATGTATATATGTACATATTATTAAATATATTGTAACCTGTCAAAACGGCCCAAACAAATCGGCTCCAATTATTGATTCTTAAGGTTAGGGTTATCGTTAGGATCATAATTAGGGTTTAGAGTTTCCTAGGGTTATCAAATGGATTGACGGGGTTGGTTTATCGGGTGATTGTATTCGGGGTCTTTTTGTCGGGGTATCTATATGCTGGCGGAATGCAAATAAGATGCACTAAAAATATCGCCCATTTTAATACAAGAGTCCAATAAATTAATATTTGTTAATATTGCTAATGTGTAAATCAAGAGTGAGGTATAATTTATGAGAATTTTTTTATAAAGTAAAAAATCAGTCGATTCTTGATTATTGGTATTGATTGTATGCCTTGAGTAAATACAGGAACAATTTGATTTTGATTTTGTTTGCATAATGGAATTAATGAATATGATTGACACTTCGACGCAGCAAAGTATGATTTTTTCACCCCTACACCCCCCTTCTTATTTTTTATCCTTCCCCCCCCCCGCCCGCATAAAAATATATATATGTTTTTGTTATAACATTATATACAAAAGAAATATTTTAATATTGTATTAGTATTTCTATACTGTATAACTATTAAGTTTTAATTGTAAATAATTCAGTGTTATATTCAAAATTTCATAGTCCAGTTTATAATTATTAACATCAATTTAATTGAGTAAATAACAACACACACAGCATAATGCCGTATCCAATGAAATATCTGGTCAACACAGTTCGTATGTGAAATTTGTCATATTTGAGATTATATCAGATTTTTATCAAAATTATATAAAATTTATAATCTTGCCCCCCTGCTGAGTTTCGAATCATCTACATTTGGGTAGTGGGTAGGCTCTTCACCACTTAACCAGTACTTTTAAAACTTGAATTCAAAGCTAATATATCACAGAAAGTTATTATAACCATTTTTTTCGTGACCTGTCAAAATGGCCTAGACAAATCGGCCCTTACGATTAATCATTATGGTTATGGTTAGTGTTAGTATTCGGGTTAGGATTGGAGTTAGGGTTAGACTAGGGCTATAGTTAATTTTAGCTAGGGTTAGAGTTTTTATACGAATTGACAGGGCCGTTTTGTCGGGTTAATGTATTCGGGGCCGTTTTGTCGGGGTATCGTTTATTTACTATAAATGCACAGCACATACAATGCAAAGCTTATTCTTTTTCTGAAATCTCTAGACATATTTATTTGCATTTGAATTTCTATATAAATAACATAACATATGCCTACCGTATACCATTGCATTATATCCTAGATCGAATAAATTCTATTTTACCTATACCAGATAGATAAATTATAATTAATTTAGATATATAATTAATATTTAAATGAAACATAGTAACTTTATAGTTAGTTTTCTAGTTAGAAGAAAATAGCAGGCTATCGAATGACATTTCTTTAACTAAATGGCTCATTTCGATTTTAAAGTGACCGTTTTAGTTGCAAAATGTGTACTTTGTGAGTGAAGTCAATGTCTAAAGTAATATCTTGTAATCAAAGGACAACAATTATTTCAGTTCATAGTTTGAGCATGTTGCGTTATTATTAAAGCTTTTTAATGTTTCTCGCATCGAACTTCTAGAGTTCAATTATTATTATACCGTTTGCTGACAGGCCGAGCCGCTGTTTATGCATTATCATTTGAGATTATAGTGTAGTTTATTATATAGATCTTTTATAAAGCTTTATAAAGATGTCGTTTGGTTTTAATTATAGTTAAAGAGATTTCAGGCAAAATTTCAAGTGAGATTAAATGTAGTTGCATAGATATTGAAGTCTTACATTTTAGATATTTTATTATCTTTTAAAAATGAAGATTTTATATTTGAATAATGCGTTTTTATATTTAATTTTTTTTTTAAGATTTTGTGTTTCTGAAATAGTTTATATTGAAATAGCTTGATATTTTAGAAATTATAAAAATAAAAACTATTTTTTAATATTTGTTGCACTATCTTGTTGAAGATTATGGTTATAGCAATTATTATAAATGATAATTATTGCCCAGTTATTTATTTTGTGATTTTGTTAATAAATACGAACAAACATTGTACTTCTGTAAACTACTAACTATACTATAAATCAAGGATTTATTCCAGAATTTCTAGAAACCTTTCAAGGTTTTTTATTAACAAAAATGATCACGAAAATGCCTACATTTTTTTGATCACAAAGAGCATTTTAGATCACAAAGAGCATTTTTTGATCACACAGGGATTTTCTGATCACGCATTCGTGTGATCAGAACTTTGTATATCTTTCTGAAATCGCTTTCTGAATTTTTCAATTTTAATGTATTCTTAGTCAAATTTAATCTCATGTTGTGAAAGAATAAAGGTTTCAGATTTTTATGTTCCATTAATTGATCTCTTCTTTGCATTTTTTGTCTTGTCTTATAGTCGAATACACGTGATTCTCTTGCAGTATAACAGCATATACCGTATAATATAGTATATGCTGTATATACTACTTGATATTTAATATGTACTGTATATGCAATAAATAGTGTCAATTTTATGGTAGCTATGAATAGGATAAATTAGATAAGGGCCATAATAATGTTATGTGAACAAATCGTGGAGAAGTTTATGATGACAGTAAAATCATCAGATCTTGAAAGTTTTATCTTGTGTACAAATAGGATTATATAAAGATTTCAACTGGGCTCAAAAATCAGCAAGTCATTACTTGTTTTGTGTTCTTTCATTTGCCTATTATCGATTATAATTAGTATAGCTAATTAGTATAGCAGATTACACGTTAAGAATATAATTAATTGAATGATTCGATTAATTGAATTAGGTTGTAATTAATTTATAGGTAATTGGTTAAGTTGTAAATGCTTGTGGTAATGTGTTGATTAGTTTATTTATCAGAGGTTTTGTGGTGCCTAGAATAGTGATTATTTTTAAATTATGTTAAAATATAAATAGATGTGTTGCTGTTGATATCATATTGTCGATGTTGCATTACATTACTAGTTTATATGTAATAATAATAATAATAATAATAATAATACAAAAGTAGCTTGTTTTTGCAACATTTCTACATAAACCTCTTTGTATTTTAAAACTTTTACCCTAGGTGAAATTACTGCTAGTACCAGCAAATATTGATGTGGCAAAAATAATTAATACAATTAATGCTGGAAAAATTATTAATTTTTGCCAGTATTAATCGATACCAAAAAATGAATTGGAAACCCAGGCTTAGGTCTGCAGATGAAAACTTTTACAGTTTATATGTTTATACAAATAATTGTACAGTTTATATATAATGTAATTCTTCTATGAGACACGCGGACAGATAGAGACAGACAGAGACGGAGACGGACAAACAGACATCTAAGGTGATTTATTAGCATACAATGTAGAATTAGAGATAAAGTTAGCAATAGATAGCGTATGTATATCTGTAATGCAATAGTTGAAACAATGCTACATATTTTATCATTAGTTTGTTCTTCTCTGCTTCTTGTCAATGTTTAGTGTCAAATGAAGTTAACAGTAGAGCGCGTGTAATTTATTCTAAACTGACACCAATTCTGACCAAGAATTGTTGGCAAAAATTTAATACATGTTGGAAGTTTAGGAAAAATAGTTTCATTCAGCAATTTATATTTATTTCAGGGGGGGGGGTGGGGGCATTTTTACAAAAACAAGGGGTCAATTTTTCTTTTTGCATTTGTTCTTTTCTTATCTAATTGCACGCCGGTTATACGAACCTATAAATAGTACTTGGGTTAGGGTTAAGTTTAGGGTTTATGGGGTTATTAAATGAATTGACGGGGCCGTTTTGTTAGTTAATTTTATTTTTCGGGGCCATGTTGTCGTGGTATCGTTTGATAACACTTCAGTTAGAGTTATGTTTTTGGTTATTTAACTTTCTTCAGCAGTTAGAGTTAAGTTAACTTATCTGGTATCTGGACGTTTCGTCAAAAGACGAAAAGGAAATCTTCAAGGGACTCTTCGTCAAAGATATTCGTTACGTTTAGGGTTAGGGTGAGGTTTAGGGTTAAGGTTAGGGTTAGGAGTTAAAAAATTTGTCCATTATAAAAATAGTTTTTGATGAACAGTCCGTTGACGATTGTCCTAGAACCAACTATCTCTTTGCCTTTGCCTTTAACTATGCCTTTAACAATCTTCACACTTTAGTATAAAAACTAACAAAATAAGGATTGTGGACAAAATCTTTAAATTGACTAGATTTCAGTATCTTTATGTTACTTAATGACATATCTATGTCATGTTATAGACATTATTGTGTTTATTGTGATTATTGTGAAAGCAACATGTGCAACTAAATCATATTTGTATTTTATAAATATGAGCTTATCCACTAACAATTTACTTTCAACTCTGATAATAATTATTATTATTATTAAGTCTTATAGTCACTTGTCGTATGCTATATGACTGGCTTCCCTGGATGATTTGAACTTTTTCCCTTCATCGAGAGAGTCAGTCGCCGAGTTAAATTTGATCCGAGGTTAAGGGTTAAGGGCGCGGCACAGAGCGATGAATGGTTAACCAATCAGTCGTCTCGGGTTGCTGTTTACTAAATCATAAGCAGTCCCATCTTAGAACTAAGGAATTACAAGTATTTAAATTGAACAGATGCTCGAAATGTCAAAACGGCCCCGACAAATCGGCCCCGATTCTTAGGGTTGGGATTAGGATTCCGGTTAGGTTAGGATTGCAGTTAGGTTAGTGCAAGGGTGAGGGTTAAGTTAATTAAAGTTAGGGTTATTAATGAATTGACGTGGCATCTTTGTTGGGTCAATGTATTTGGGGCCATTTTGTCAGGTTACTCTATTCGGGACCGTTTTATCTGGGGGTTGAACAGATATGCAGCATATGCTTTAAATTTAAACTGCATGACAGTACATTTCCATTTAAATTTAGTGAGAAGGTAGTTTGGAAATCTTTAAAAAAATATTATTAAATCTTTAACTATTATTATAAATCTATAGATTTTAATTTTTGATATTAATTTTTCCATTCAAATTTAGTGACTTCAATATATTTCAATGAAAGTACAAAAGCAGTTAAAGACAGTTTGAACAAAATACAATCAATAGTTTGAAACGTGTATAGCAAATAAAGAAAAATATCGGATTTTTTTAATGGAAATTTACCATTAATTTGTTACTGTTTCCAAAGGAAAGAATCAAATAATGAAACAACTATTATTACTACCAATAATGAAACAACTATTATTACTACCGGATTGCGTTTTTAATTTAGCAGATCACATAAAGATTTTGTTCATTTCCTTGCAATATTATTTAAAATAGGACAAAATGAAACAGTTTATAAAATGTGACATAAATTTACTTAGATTAACATAAATGAAAATAAATTAATTTGACGCTAACGCTGCAGCTGGTCAAATTAAATATCTGTTAATCTTACATTGGGTTTCACAGCACTATTCCCTACATATTGTATCTTGATTATAGGACTAGTTTGAAAGCGAGATTTTGTCAAGAGATGATTTTAAAATGTGAGTTTTTGAGAAAAACGATTATAGAATAATTAGTGAAATATAATTAGAAAATGAGTTCAATATTTGAGTTAAATTACAAGTTAAATTATAGCCGATGTGATTGAGCACTTAGCTAAGAAATGATTATGATCAAAATTGTTTATCGGAAGCATATATAGTTAATCAGAAAATAAATATTTATCACTAATAATATTTAAACTATCTTTTTCCCTTCCAAATTTAAGTTTAAATCAAGCTTCCAATTATTAATCTCCCCGACAAATTGACCCCGACTATTAATTTTTGGGTCGGAGTTACGCTTTGAGTTAGGGTTAGTGTTAGGTTTAAGTTTATGGTTAGCTAGGATCATGGTTATTGAATGAATTGACTGGGCCGTTTTGTCGGGTTACTGTTTTCAATACCATATTGTCGGGTTAATGTAATTGGAGCCGTTTTGTCGTGTTAATGTATTC
The DNA here is from genome assembly GCA_034700105.1 of Oconnorella tubifera. Classification (NCBI taxonomy): domain Eukaryota; kingdom Metazoa; phylum Annelida; class Clitellata; order Enchytraeida; family Enchytraeidae; genus Oconnorella; species Oconnorella tubifera. Next base: position 13,595 of record JAQIXG010000845.1, on the reverse strand, counting down.
GGGACCGTTTTGTCGGGTTGTTGCATTCGGGTCAGTTTTTTCAGGTTAATATATTTCCAATCTTTATGTCTGGTTAATGTGTTTGGAGCTGTTTTGTTGGGATACCGAATTGGTGTCAACAATTCCACAATTGTAAATAATTGGCAATGTTTTCTAATAGCTGAGGACACACATAACATGTTGTTGTGTATACAACATGCACTGAGTGTTTGACATTTGATAAGCTTTGCTGCGGAAGTCGATCATATTACAGCAGATCAGATAATACGAGGAAAAACTGATAATAATATTAAATAGATGACTATGTTTTCTACGTTTATTTGTTATGTTCTCAAAATATTATTGCGCGGTAAAATTCATGGGACAAGTGGTAGCGAGCTGGCCTTCGAAGTCGGGCGCTGGGGTTCGACGCTCAGTTTTCCGAGGTTGACTCAAGGGTTAATTATTAGAAAAAATGAGCATTTGTTTTAGATGAAAAAGAAATGGTAGGTCGTAAATGATGTCATTTCATTTTCTAGGAAAATAAATGTAAGGTTTGTTTTGATAGGATCTATAGTACCCCCTTTCCAAGTAGCCCCTTTGTCTAGGACTGTAAATTTAAGATTTGTGTATTTGGGTCTAGTATCTACCTGTCAAGAGAGTTATAAAAATTGCGATGGCAAAATTGACAAAAGCATAAAGAAATTCCTAATTACTGAAAAACCTAAATACTAAAACTTTTACATTGATGATTTTTTGTCATAGGCGTTTTCTAACAATTTAGTGTCTTGGATTATCAAAATGAAAGAGTTATGATCAAAAAGAAAACCAGATCTATTTTTCTCAGCTATTTGCCAGCCATAAAAACAGACAGAAATTTCTAACTTTCCCAGGCCTTAACTGTATATTAATTATACAAACTAAAGTTTCACTTTTACATTTCATTTTATAACTGATCAGACGAAAACTTTAATGGTTAGATTGCCCCCCCCCCCCCTTCCCCCCTCTTCCTCAAACAAGTGTCCTATATTCTTGTTAGGGAGAGGGGGGCAGAGATATATTTGCAAACACTTACAATGTGATCTCTTGTCAATCTTATTTAACCTTATAAATATAATTATCTCAAATTTTCTGACTGTTTCTTCAAATATCTTCTTGAGATTATTAACAGAAACTTTAACTAGTTACCTGTGAGTATATTATAACAATAGATAACCTAAATCATTTCTATTGATTTACATAGACAAATATAAGTGATAAGTGATTATCATTAACATGATTGGGTTTCAAAGCGATTAAGTTTTATTTTTGGTGGGGGGGGAGATTAATCTTATTTACAGATAAAAACGTAAAAAAATGGGGGGGGGGGGATAATCTTAAAAAAATAAATTGCCTATAAATCGTCTGGGAATGAATTGATCTGGGATCTTTTATTATTAAATTATAAATTTACAAAATACTATATGTTGCAGTATATATTGTATGGTAACTGAAATAAACTGATTTAGTATTTATTATGATTATATTATGATAATTTTAGCTAAATAAAATTATATTAGATAATTTTAGTTTATTAAATCAATGATTTTAATTATAAATATTGATTATAATAATAATTATAGTATTTATTATAGTTATTATATAGTTATATTCTGATTTTAAATGAGGGGTATGTTGACTGCCACTTCCCCCCCCCGTCCCCGTTTCGAGTTTATCCTTTTGTGTGATCTGTGACTATAAGTATAACCAGATAAGATTTTGACTACTATCCACAATGAGATAAGAAAATCCCATTGATAAGACATTGTGCTAATTATAATTATCACTTGATAATTATAATTATCGTTTGATAATTATCTTTGCATTGATTTATTATCTTTCTTACTAACAGTCTTCTTTTAGAATGATCGATTTATAACCTGATGTCATCGAGTGTGCAGAATATGTACATTAAAATAAGTCGAGTCATTATAAAATAGAGGCTTTATTTAAAATATATAAGTTTATGGCATTTATATGGATAAATAGAAATAAATAATATTTAATGAATAAATATGTTAAAAATAAATGATATTTATTTAAATAAATAAATATTAATAATGTTAATAAATTTAAATGCTATATTTTATTATCGTATTATATATAATGTTATCATATAAATATTGTTATAATATAAATAACATTATCATATAAATAACATTATTTATATAAACATCAGTTGTATGTTTATAGTTTTGGATTATATTCTGAGTAGTAAATTAGTGAAACAATTTCGAGCATTTGATCATTTTTGCACAATTTTGTGTAAATTATTATCTGAAAAATCAGTATAAATATTCGTATATTTTTTATAATAATGCCTTTATGAATTATGCGCAAAGATATACCGTATTATTTCATCTTACGATTATGCGATAGAATATGTAATAAAAATGTAATCAAAATATGTAACGAGAATGTAACAAGAATATGGTATAAGAATATGTAATATGTAAAATGTATACGATATGTGAACAGATTTGTGAAGAGATAACAGAACATAAATAAATGACAGTAAATTTACAGCCTCTGCTGTGATCTTGACAAATACTTGATGTATATGCAGCACATGCGTGCATGTGTTTCCACTCTGCTTGCATATACTTTCATGAGTTTTTAATTTACATGACTGTATTTGGTCATTAAGAACAATACTTGGCAAGTTCAAAGACAACTAAGTTTATTTTGTGGAACATGTTTTGGGTATCACGAGAAATCGACCCCGAATACATTAACAAATGCGACAAATCGTACCCTTAAATTCTTTTAATAACCATAACTCAAACGAACTTAACCCGAGATTTAACCCTAGTTAACCATTTGATCCCCCCAACCATTTAACCCACTTAACCATTTGATCTAAGAGTCGAGGCTGATTTGTTCGCATTTTTGGAGGTATAACAAAAAACTTCACTTGAAACACAATTTCTGTTCTTACAAAATAAAATACCTGGCAGAGGGGTAATTACTTGTCACAGGCGGAAACACTGCACGCATGATCCTGTACGACTATTTGACGACTAGATTAAAGATATCAGATGCATGTGATTGCTGCTTTAATGTGCACGATTGAGATCTGAAATATACAGTCTCGAGAAGATTGTTTTTACTCAGATTCAATTCTAAATGTTTTCATTCTAAATAGAAATACTTAAATGGAGGGTTTCTCTATTTGAACTGGTCTTTGTTGTCTTATCATCGGTGCAATTTAATATGTAAATAAGCTTATAGTATAGAAACTAGTTATGTAATAAATTATTAGAAATAAGTATTTAGTAAAGAAGTCATAATTGACTCTAATTAAATAGATTTTGCTAAGAATAAGGAAATAAAATCTATCATGAAGATATCACAATATCAAGATCTAATGGACATGCATGTGGAATATTTACTTCCAGGTAAATTGACTGTTTTTTGTCGCTTAATGTCACATCAGCACAAAAAGGTAATTTAGTGGAGTGTGGTGAACTGCCTAGTACCAAGAATCGAGTGATGAGAATATGTAGCACTTAATTCAGTGCAGGAAATATTGTCCTTTGGAAATAAATGAACTTTTGTTTTCTGCTGTAATTTTTCTGTTAGAATTAGGCCTATTGTTAAAACTTCTTTAGAATTTTGACTATTTCTTTATGATCGTCATCATTCGACAACATAACATAGATTTGAATAAAACACATTTTAAAATTAAACAGCGAAATAGACTAATACAAATAAATTAATCGATACACAATTTGATATGAAGATGTTATATGAAATTTGATGTTTGATTTTTTATACATATCCATATTAAATTTGAATTAACGCATTATATTAAGTACATTATATTTATATTAATACTAGATTTACAACCCGTCCAATGACGGAATCTAGTTCTTGTAAACTTAGAATTAGCAAAATCGATTATTTACCGAAAAATTGACCCCGGCGTGCTTTAAACACGCAACCTTCCATCTTGAGTCGGACGCGCTACCACAAAACCACAGCGTATAATTGTTATTCTTTTTTGAAACTATGGATTACTTTGGTCGCTGTGTATAGGGTACAATGGAGCAGTACGCTAACGAATTATATATTAAGACATGAAAAACTTAGGAAAAGTTCTGTCTTAAGAATTTCTAATAAAAATTTATAATGCAAATTGACATTACAAAATAAATATAGAATTTACAGTATTAATATTAATTAAATATTATATTATTTATTAAATATTAAATATTAATTTACAGTATACAGAAAGTTAATAGTTTGAACAAGCACATTCAGACAATTTCTAATAAAATAAATATACAATAAATACATAGTAGAAGAAATAAAAAAAGACAGTCTTAAGAATTATCTAAATTTAAGTTCAAAATTGTAATCCACAAAAATTTATGTCCAAGATTAAGAGAAACTTCTTTCATAGAAATTATATGTTGTGTGAATTGACTTCGGGAATATAAGATCATTTTTGACTTAAGTAGGAAAATCCTGTTTTCACATTATATTAGGCGCATTTTACAGTTAAACTCTTCTCAAACTTAAGAAATACAGAGTAAATACAGAGTAATACCCAGTACTTTAATCCACTTATAGTCCTATAGAATATTCTCTTAAATTTAAATGAAAATGTGTTAAGTGAGTGTTAGTGGTTTTTTATGGTATTCTTCCTTGTAAAGTCTAGTAACATAAACAGTGATTTTTATTTGAAATATTTGATTTTGAATTTAATATTATTTTATGTCAATATTAAACTGAGCACAAGTTAACTGTTATGAACTTTTAATTTTTAATAATATTCAAATTTATTAATATTATAAAATCAGTTTGTTTAGATTTTATCAGAAAATATAAAATGACTTCATTTTAATGATATCAACAAACGCTGGATATTTTAAATGACTTCAAATTAAAATGATATTTTAAAAATTCTTTATTTTACTTAATATCGATTATAATAAAGATTCATGCTTGACAACATTAAAATGATTTCATTTTAATGATATAAAACTACTTGACGGTTAACCATTTTCTTTTTTTCAGAAACAACTGAGATGAGTTTCGCTGGCCCCATGCATCAACCAGTCAACATTCAAGGTGGGGGCATGTTGGGAGGCAACCAGGGTGTCTCACCCCAGCTGCAATACCCAAACAACGGGGGAGGCGACAGCCCCAATGGTCTGAGCCCCTACTGCGCCATCTGTCTGGACAGGGCCACGGGGAAGCACTACGGGGCCGCGTCTTGCGATGGGTGCAAGGGGTTCTTCAGGAGAAGTGTACGAAAGAATCATATCTACACTTGTAGGTTCAGTAGGAACTGCACGGTGGATAAGGATAAGAGGAATCAATGCAGATATTGCAGGCTTAGGAAATGCTTTAGAGCTGGTATGAGGAAGGAAGGTACGTTGAGAATATTTATGGGATATTAATTTAAAATAATATCTTGTAACTGACATGAAGAAGTGTGTTTGTAGATTTTGCTGAGAGTACAATGTTTATTCATCAGTTATTTTTAACAGATAAGTATATTTGTGTTAGGTATTATAGTTGAATCAATGCCCGTTATTATTTACAATTTTCTTTTAGCGTGTTTTTATGATAGGGCACTTACATAAGTTAATACTGAGTTTTGATATATATAAGTTATCAAAATTGTGAGACTATTTTGTATATTTAATTTTGTAAGCTTTCAAAAGAGTCAGTTTTGTGTCATTATCTTGTATTTAAGTATACATGATAATGTTACTTTTCAGTTAAAGGCTGTATCAATTCCTAAATACTATTTAAACTTTCAGACTTTTAACGGAACACTGAAATGAAATCAGATTGTATTAAACATCTTCCATATATCTGTCTAAATTAAATGTCAAATAAATCAGCATCATTTACTAAACAACTACATCTAAACATCTGTTTTTTCAAATCTCTTCGTCTAGATTCTGCTAAATCATTAAATTATTGCTTTATTATTTGAAAAATACAGCAAAAATCCCAATTTGTTATTGCTAAAGATTCGATCTTTGATCCCACGTGTCTGAAATGTTGAGTTGAGTGATAATATAAGTGTCTAACTAGTCATTGGTTGGTAGGGTTCTCATGATTTGAGGCGTCTCAGTGTCGCGCGGTGTCATCAATGTTTATCTTTTGCTCTGTTTCTCTGTCTTTTCTCCAGTATTTCTTCAGTATTGTTGATTGTATATACAGATGGCTTGGATATATTGCCGTAGGATTGTGTAGGAAATTTACATAGAGAAGAGAAAGATAGATGAATAAATGTTATGCATTTGATGAAGCTATTTTTAGCGATCCTATATATAATTCAGTAGAAATTATTCCATGTAATTGCCCTGTAGATTTGATGTTAAAGAATATATGAATCTTTTCTAATGAACAATGGTGTAGTGGGGCGGGAACGCGGGGGAACGCCGTTCCCCCACTTTTTTCCAGAGAGGGAACGCGTTCCCCCACTATTTTTCTCAAATCCAAGTAAAAATCGGATCAGCGTTGACACTTCACAGTGTCACAGTTATGGTCGCCAACGATCAGTACAGTGGTCATCGACTGTGAATACAGCGTGTTGACCATAGGCCTACTATAGAGCAAAGATGCAATTCATGTGTGCCTGAAAACCTGGCACCTCGATTAGAGTTGTCTTTCCAACGAAATTGCAATTGGGAGCGACCAATTACTCAAATAGAGAGCGAATTATTTATCTTGCAGCGAGATTCAATTCTGTCTGATCTACAAACGAATTGGATATTGTTGTCGAGTTTAGAGCAAGTGATGTCAAACACGTCACCGCTAAGGTTATAAGGTCATAACTGTTTCTGGGTCACCTACTTTATTTTATTCAATTCAGAAATAGTAGCCCCAACTATAGGTATACAATATTGAGAGATAATAATTCAGGAAGCTAATAGTCTACTTTTAGTAATGGGTAGAATTTGGTGGATAAATTCTCATAGATAACTTTCTTGCTAAGTACATCAAATATGATGGTATAATTGTGTATAAAACATTATCAGTTTGGGCCTATATATTTGTTCTCTCTGTCTGTAATTGTTTCTCTGTCTCTCTGTCTGTAATTGTTTGAAATTATTTCACAGTAGTTTCTGTATCTGACAAAACTACATTAATTTTCAATTTATTATAATAATTTCATTGTATTTTTTTGTACATGCAACAGTTTTAAAACAAAGCGCAAAAACATGCAAAAATTCCAGCAAGATTTTGCCTTACGCCACTGATCCAGGCGTCCCCCCACTTATTTTTTTAGGACTACAAACCTGCTAATGAAGTTCTTATTGATATATTGTGTTACTCTATTAACTGTGTCACAGTGTTACTAAATTGTATTACTATTACTATAAAGTTAATACTGTGATACTGTTAATACTGATGTTTCACATACTGATAAATTGGAATTTTATAACATAACATATGGCTATCTTAGTTACATTTGGCATGATATTTAGGAGTCACATATTTAACATTTCTATCGGCCAATCACAACAAAGCAGTGACTGCATTGTTAGATTAGGATTTCATCTACTGCATATTTTACGCAGTAAAAATATAATATCATATTAAGATAATTTACGGCTTCAATTTGAAGTTAATTTAGTTATCTCCAATTAAACTTAGCATCGTTGAGATTACCTTTAGTGAATGACTCTTTATATATAGCTTTTATGGCTAAGTATCTCACCAAATGGTGCTGCAAATTAGTGAACTAATGCTAATTAACTTACTTCTAATACTTCGATGTTTTTTCAGCTGTTCAGAATGAGAGAGACAGGATCAGTGTGCGTAGAGCCTCGTACGATGATGTTGGGCAGAATGGGGCGCTGTCTGTGGGCACTCTACAAAGTGCTGAACTGCTCTCCAGACAGGTTAGTACAAGACTTAATTATAACTAGCTTACGATTCCATTTGATCTACAAATTATCACAATTGATCTATATTAGAATTTATCTACAGAATATAGTTGAGGACATTTCATCTAAGGACATTTGGTCAATTGTCATTGATGTATTCTAACAATAATTGTAATCGTAACCATAATTTCGTAGTTCATTAAATGTCGTTAGACGAAATATCAAGATTAATTATGGCAGACGAAATTTCGGTAGATTATTGATATCTTATACGTTGTTTATATAATACAAAAATCCAAACGTTAAATTTCACTCGCTGCACCATTTTCGTAAGACGCTTTAATTGACAGCTACATCTGAGTACTCGTTTACTCATAATTTGGTAATCTGACGTTAACTTGACTTGCTGCAGCCTTTAGTAGGACACTTACATTAAAAGCTATGTCTAGACATCTTACATATAATACGATAATCCAGACGTTAAACTTAACTTACCGCACCCTTTAGTAAGACGCTTAAATTGGCAGCTACGTCTGAGACAACGTTCATAATAATCCAGACAATAATCCAGACATTAAACTTACTTTTGTTATAATGTTATTCAGATCTCCGCTCCTATTGGTAATATAGACATCTTACAGAAGAAGCTTGCCAACATTGTTGACGTTTGCGAGTCCATCCAGCAACAGCTACTGATACTTGTTGAATGGGCCAAGTACATACCAAGCTTCTGTGAACTTCCTCTGGACGACCAGGTGGGAAAGTGAAACCAATAACTTTTGTAAAAAATTCTTTTTTATAAGCAATGCTTTAATACAGATTATTACATATTATTGCGTAAGATATTTATTTTTTAAAAGATTATTCTTATTACATGTGGATAGGCTTCCCGTGCCTATCAATTCAATGGTGAATAAATTTTTTAGTAACGTAGCGTTGTGTTTGTCTATAGGGGTCGTCTCAAAAAGTTGAATAATGAAGCGCTATAATGAATTTAATTAAATAATTAATTAATTAATGATAAATTAGAATATTTGTTAATTGATTCGTGAATTTTTATCGGAAGTTGCATTGTATGCAAAATTTCAAGTCAATGGTAAAATAGGAAGTTGGCTAAATATCGATGACAAGATTTGTACTATACATACATACATACATACATACATACATACATACATACATACATACATACATACATACAAACACATGAGGCTAATAAAAGTGTTGTAATAAAAATAAATGAGAAAGCACTATCTTTTTGAAGCTTTAGTAGAAAATAATAATTTTAGAACAAATTGTATAATTCATAAATTTGAAACAGCTCATTAATCAATTCAATAATATTTACTTTAATATCTGGATTATCAGATTATACAAATCTCTGATATCTGAAACATTTCATTCAATTTAGTTAATTTAAGTGGTCAAGTTTAATGCTGATATAACTGATCAATTTATGCTTACTGCAGAGTGCAGCAAATTTGTTTTATACTAAAAAATTTTAAATTAAATCTGCCCATGTTTTGTTCTGAGTCCAGTGTTCTATCCACTTTGTCAAAGATCTTCGATAATTAGTCTAAAATAAAACAATAAATATGGAGCTTTTTTCTGCTTATTTTGTGACAAAAACTTAATTAAAATTCAATTTATGTCATTAATTTATTTTTACTACTTTTCATTCAATTCGCTAGGTGGCACTATAATTTTCACTACTTTTTCATTCAACAGGTGTCTCTACTTAGAGCCCACGCCGGTGAACATCTACTGCTAAGCCTAGCCCGGCGCTCGCTGCCTTATAAGGATATCCTGCTGCTAGGCAATGACTGCGTTATACCCAGGCACAGCATAGAACCTGAGATGAGTCGCCTGGCAGGCAGGATACTTGATGAGGTCATAGAGCCTCTGCGTGAAGTACAGATTGATGATACTGAACTGGCTTGTCTCAAAACTATCATCTTTTTTGATCCAGGTCAATATCTATAATGAGAATTGCTTTAATTTAATCGACAGAATGTTAAATGTATGGTATCACGATAAAATGACCTCGAATAAATTCACCAAGCCATTTTGTCAGATTAATGTATCATTAATGTATACATTAATCTGACAAAATGGCTTGGTGAATTTATTTTATAATCATAACCCTAACCAGTAATTATTCCACAAATCTTAAACTTATTCCTTATCATCGCACTAACCCTAACTCAATCCTAGCCCTAATTAGGATCCTAACCCCCCAGCCCAAGGAATTAATAGTCGGGGTTGTTCTGACTGGTCACATTTGGGTTTAACATTTATATGAAGGCTTATGTGAAATAGAAGCATTGTATCGGTGTTGCTGTCTAGTTGAAACACAAGGGCGCATGGAGACAGCAGGATCAGTTACACACGCAGCACAATGCCGTTTCCATTGAAACACTTGGCCGTTGAAGTCACAATCAGACCCTGGGGAGGGGTTAAGGGGGCTAACACCCTCAAAAACAAATTTTAGCAAAAATTGTCATCGTTTTCTCAATTATAATAGCTAGAACTAATGTACTTTGAATAATTATTTAAATGTACCTAACATAAAGTCTAAATTTTTACATTTTCATATATATTGTTTAATTTATATTTGATATTTACATTTCAAAAGTAAAATATTTGTAGATGCTCGAGGCGTAATTGATCCAGTGAAGATAAAAGCGATAAGATTCCAGGTTCAGGTTAATCTTGAAGATTATATAAGCGATAGACAGTATGACACCAGGGGGAGGTTTGGTGAAATTCTACTGATCCTACCAAACTTACAAAGTATTACGTGGCAGCTTGTCGAACAGGTTCATATTGCGCGGGCGTATGGGATCGTTAAAGTTGATAATCTACTGCAGGAAATGCTGCTAGGAGGTTTGTGTGTACGCTTCTTTGTTTGTATCATTGTCTGTGTGTTTATTTATGTTGTTGTGTTTTTGTGCAGTTGATAGTTTTGTTGTTTTAGTGATGGGATTTGATAGTTAGTTAGTTAGTTAGTTAGTTAGTTAGTTGGTTGGTTGGTCGGTCGGTCGGTTGGTCAGTTGGTTGGTTAGTTAGTCGTGTTAGTTAGTCAGTTAGTTACTTAGTTAGTTAGTTAGTTAATTAGTCAGTTAGTCAGTTAGTCAGTCAGTTAGTCATTTAGTCAGTTAGTTAGTCAGATAGTCAGTTAGTTAGTGGATGCAATATTCTAATCCTGGTATGACAATGGATTCCTTTACTTGTTGCATCTTTAGCTAGATATCACTTAATTTAATATCTACTAAATTTCTGTACTTGGATTATTGATCTTTCCCTGTGTCACAATTCTGATTAACTCTCACTTTTTATTGGTTAGTTAGTTTTCTTTAATTATTGAAAAAACAACTTCACTCTAAAATTTATAATTTATTACTCTAAATACTACTGCTACTATTACTATTACTGTTTGCTTTTTTATTTACTTCTATTCTGTTTTGCGTTGTAAGGTCTTACAAGTGATATTCACATGCCAACAGCAGCCATGATGTCATCATCTAGTACAAACAACAACAACAACAACAACAACCACTATATTCCCCTGGCATTCTGCTCTGCGATGACTCGGCAAGAAGTCACGCATTCCTCTGAACATGCTCCGGGAATCCCAGACCAAAGATCCCAGCAGCCACAACAAACCCAGCATCATTATACAGAAGAAACAGCATCTATTAATAACCACAGGGATTCCCCAGCCCAGGGACTTTCCCCGTCGTCAGCGGAGCAGCAGACTAGATCGAAGTTTGTTTCTTTCGAAGCGAATGATTCGTCGGTTTCATCGACCAATGGGCACGCGGTGTCTAATTCTTCCTCACCAATCGCGAGCGAGGAGACATTTTTGTATAAAATTGGAGCGGGGGGAATGGGGGTGAAAGAGCTGAAGTCTGAGATCGTTTGAAGGGCTTTAATTAATTCATTAAATTAGTTTAATTAATTAATTTAATTAATTAATTAATTTGTTAATTAATTAATTGATTGATTAATTGATTTTTTTTAACGAAGTTGTCAGTTAGTCAATTAAATAGTTTTTTATGCGGTTCATCGATTGGTTACTGAATTAGTAAGCCAAGTAAGTGAATTAATTCAGGAACAGATTAAATCATCAACTAATTGATTAATTAATTAGCTAATTAATATATTATTTAATGAGTTAGTTGATTATGTAATTAGTTTTTGACTAATTTATTGATGCATCTAGTTGCACAGATGCCTAGAATGAAAAAGACTGTTTTATTTAAATTTTAAAAATTCCAATCTTTAATACTATTATTTACAAATATTTTGAATTTCATCCGGGACGGGGGGGGGCAGTTTTATAGTGCTATAGACTTGTTGCCTTATTTATTTGTTTGCATAATTGGCAAATACTTGCCATTAATAATATACTGTCTATACTGTATATGAAGTATATCTCTTTGTTTTAATTTTGTACTTTTGTTTAAAGTATTCGCTGCGATTGAGTGCATTCTTGATTTAGTTTTGTATAAATATACTTTGTATTCGAAATATGTTTTATTTTTTAAGTTGGAATTATTTATGTAATGGATTGAGTTGTTGATTTTTTGTTTTGTAATCAAGGGGTAAGACGGACAAATATATCAAGGGTAGTTTTAGTAGTGAGATATGTCAGAATTATTTGTTATGTATTTGTCATTTCTAGTTTAATATCAAATTAGTCTTAAATAAATGAATTTTGTTAATATAAATGAATTTTGTAGAATAAGTTGCTATTTTGAACTATTAAATATTCATGGAATATATATCGTGATATTAAATTGGATTTATCTATGCAATAATAATATTGGGATTAGTAGATTGATTGTATATTGTAAATGTAATTAAATTATGCACAAGTTTAAATGAATCATTCGTCTACAGACTTTTGGTCTTTAACACTATGCCTATCGACATTTGATCTACTGCAGCCTTAGGGTTAGAGTTAGGGTTAAAAGCTATGGTTAGGGTTAGAATTATTGTTAGGGTTACAGTTAGGGTAAACCAGCGGTTCCCATCCTTTCTGATGCTGTGACCCCTTGATAACATTGTCCAAATTGTGTCGACCCTAACGATAATATTTTTAAGTTGTGGCGACTCGAGCACAACAATGTTTTATTTTTTGGTCAATATTTTAAAAAAGAAATTTTTTCTAAAAAATCAAATGTTTAACTTTACATATTCAGTGTTTATTGTTCAATGTACATTGCACAATAAACACGTTTTTTAATTAAAAACAAATTCTCAGAAGGTCTCAGGCATACCCTGGCAAATCGTCAGACGACCCCAGTTGGGGTCGCGACTCACAGGTTGGGAACCGCTGGGGTAAACCAAATGTCTTTAGACCAAATAGTGTCATAGACCAAAAGTCTGTAGATGAATTGTCACGTAATCATAATATATATATATATATTGTTGTTAATTATGCATATTATTTTTAAAAGCATTAAACATTTGCTCATATAATCAACATAACCAATGCGGATTACTATTAATTTGATTGTTATATAGTTGGCAGGATAAAATCTTGTCAAGCTTTTTTTCAGTTGATTTTCATTATCTCTGGTTGAGCTGCTAGTCATATTTGAGAAGCATAAATAAAGAGTTGTTTACTTGAAGTCAAAGTCATTGTGTATTGTGTCTGAGAAACACAATGTATATCAATCTATCACGTATCAAATTAATTTATATATATATATA